>JADBJO010000738.1:577905-635342 GCA_016801955.1 Conus betulinus
CCTCTCCCCCCTTGTCAAAAGACCTCTTGGTAATGACAATAAGATATCAAATTGTCAAAAGTGTCTGTGTGTGTGTGTGTGTGTGTGTGTGTGTGTGTGAGTGTGTGTGTGTGTGTGTGTGTGTGTGTGTGTGTGTGTGGTGTGTCTGTGTGTGTGTGTGTGTGTGTGTGTGTGTGTGTGTGTGTTAGTTCTTCAATTTAACGTCTGCTCTCTTTAAGCACAAAATAATGCAGAAATGAGTGGATGAGAGAAATGGGAATAGTGTATGCAAAATGCTAGTATAGGCTTATGCACGCGCGCGCGCGTGTGTGTGTGCGTGTGTGTGTGTGTGTGTGTGTGCGCGCGCGCGCGCGCGCGCGCGCGTGTGCGACTTTCACAATCGAAATCAAAATACTGTTCTAAATGTAACAATTAAAAGATAAATTACAAAGTATTTTTTTTTAACTGGAATATTTTACACAAACGAGCCAGCTGGGCTTAACATCAACGAATTTACAAATGTAAAAAAAGCGTGAAGATTCTGGAAAATTCACAGGGAATCTTTTCGTCGAAAGTTGGGGAGAGATGAGTTAAAATAGGAACAATTAAAAAGAAAATGCAGAGTATTGAAACTGTCGATGGCTCCACAAGGGCATTGTACATTTCTGTGGAATTTTGTACGAAGAGCGTTAACTTTAAGCCTATAAAAGAGAGATTCCGGTTTCCAAATTTGCGTAAATGTACATTCGTCTTTGTATACAGTTTACGAATTTGAATGGACAAATTAGATGGACGAGTAGAATTCTGAGTTCTTGAACAGCAACTCAGTGAAGAATCTTTTGCATGTATCTTACAAAGTACTGAATCTTTATACAGGTTATGAAAAGACTCAAAAGAGACTCTTTTTAAGAGTCCATAGGCTTCATGAAGACTCCAAGGTATTTTGATATATATACAGAATTTTCAGGGTTTTTTTTATTCCATACGGGCAGTTCTGTCTGTCCATTCATTTCCTACAATCCCACAGTGTGACGGAATCCAGCAAAAGTCCACTGTTATCCCTCTAGATGAAAGGAAATGGATCAGAATTTTTAATTCGGTGATAATCTCGGCGCGATTGGTAGCAGCAATAGATTCCATTGCTTGAAGAACAGATTTGGAATCAACACAAAAAAGTTATTCTGGAAAAATCAGGCGGAATGTCAAAAATATTATGCAGAGCCATTCGAATCGCTATCAGTTTCAGCCGTAAAGACAGAAAACCCCTTTCCAAGATGAAAAGATTTATCTGCTTTCAAAGCAGGAATAACAAAGCCGAAACCAGCATTGCCATTTAATAGGGATCCGTCTGTATAAACTTTCAAGTGATTAGGAAAACTGTCGTCAATATGTGACTTGGCCATAGCACCTAAGACGTTATTATTAACATTCTTTTGCAAATCAGTGTATTTATAATCAAACCTTTCCAGGATAAGTTCCCAGTAAGGAATGGAACTCAGTGTATAACGTGGGGCTATGGTTTTTGTGATCAATTTTGGCAGATTTCAACAGGTTTGAGGAGTACGTAAGGTTGGTTTTATTTGATCGTATTGTTTTTGCGCGTTTAGGAAAATCTAAATCAGATCGCATATCAAGTTCATCCTCATTTGAGTTCTGAACAGTAGAACATCTTAGAATGTATTTAGCACAAGCTAATTTTCGATAAGCATCCAGGGGCAAAACACCAGCTTCATGATAATTCCCTAAAATGGAAGCGTAAAGGGGAACTCCCAGGGCTATTCTGTATGCCTTGCAATCTATGCTTTGTAGCTTTTTGAGAAGATACTTAGGAGCTGAAAAATATACTTCCTGTGCATATGAAATCCTTGTCCTGACCAGAGAATTTGATAAATGAAATAAAATGCACGTATCCTGTCCCCAACTCTGGTAACTCACAACTTAAGAAGATTAAGAGCTTTCCTTGCTTGAGTTATGATATACTCAATATGTGTGTTCCATGATAATTTTGAAGTAAGATGTACACCTAAAAACTATGCAAGATGTGTAGGTAAGCACTGTGTCATCCACCTTGAAAGTAGGGAGATCATGAGAACTTCCACCTGCATCAAAAAGCATCATATGAGATTTCTCAGCAGACAGACATAACCCCATTCTCAAACATAAATCTAGCGATACTGTCTATGCCCCTTTGATATATTTTTTTTCATGTATGTAATTGACCTTAAAGGTGTGTTCTTTTTTAAAGTAACATTCATCCATAAACATATGTCATCAGCATATTGAACTACATTGGAATTTTTAGAAATACTTTTTGTGAGATCGTGCGTTAGGATATTGAAAAGCAAAGGGGCAATTACAGAACCCTGAGGGATGCCCATCTCCACAAATCTCTTGCTAGAATATGTATTTCCTATTTTTGTTTGAATGAATTGTTCTGTTAGCCAGAAATTCTTTGAAGTAATCATAAATGTGACCAGAGAGACCTATCATTTTATAAGTCGCTCATGCCAGACTTGATCATACGCCTTTTTGACATGGAAAAAAGTTGCAAATACATTTTTTCACCAGGCAAATTGACGTTTTTATCTGAGTTGTAAGCTTTACAAGGTGATCAACAGTCGATCGGCCTTTTCTAAACCCAGCCTGAGCAGTAGGAATACGTCCGTTTTTTTTTTTCACAATGATAAGTAAGTCTATTTAACACATTTTTTTTCCCATAAGTTTACCAGTATGAGAGGTGAGAATGATAGGACGAAAACTATTAATATCAGAGTAGGTTTGCCCTGCTTGAGAATGGGCACAATGACAGAATCTTTCCATACAGACGGAAGCTTCCCATCTATCCAACATTTTTTTTCATAATGGTATACAGAAATGTTGTAAAATTGATTGGAAGGTTCCTTAACATTTCGTTTGAGACTGCGTCTAAACCAACTGATGTTTTCTTTGTTGGCAATGAAATAAAGCATTTCTAATTTCTCTAATGTTATTTCTGCATTGGGAATAATGTTCATTGTTTTTCTTCTGGGTCAGAATAGATATGGTTATTTGATTGGTCTTCCCTCAAAGTACTGCACTTGTCTGAGAGACTAATTTTGGAGCTATTTTTGGCAAAAAAAAAAATCAGCAAACAGTTCAGCTTTTTGAGCTGATGTTGGTAATTGTTCATGCGCTAAGGTGATTGGATAGGCGGGTAAATGTATTCCATGTTTCATTTCGTGTATTTTTGTCCATACCTTTTTAAAATCTTTGTTATCATTAACTTCGTTTACACAAAATGATTACCAGTAATCGCTCTTGGCTTTCTCTATAATCCTTGTACTTTCATTTTTTTGCCCGTTTCATGGGAGTAAGTCATCTACCTTTTTGTCTTTTGCGTGTATTTTGAACTTCGATTTCTTTTTATTAACAGCATCTTTGCAGGATTCCGTCCACCAGACCTTGCCAGCATGTTTAGAGGATTTTGTCTGACTAAATTTTGGAATTGCCTCGGTTGCAGCTTTCAAGACCGATTCAGAAAAGTTACAATACATTTTATCAATGTCTGGGTTCTCCAGCATACTAACATTAAAGGACATTAAAATGGACTGAATTTATCCCAGTCAGCTCGTTTATAATTAAATTTCAGGATTTATCCCTTGTTTCATCATGCAAAATTGTAAATCCTCTAAGGAAATGGTAATTGGGAGGTGATCGCTACCTAAAGTGTTATTATAAACTTGCAAGTACAGCTAGTCGCTAGTGATGGCGAAATTAAAGACAGGTCAATAGCAGATCGTTTGCGGCTAGGAACATCAGGCAATCTAGGTATGGTTCCATCATTTAGAAGAAAGAGTGCCGAGTCCGAAATATTCTCCACTAGACGATTGGAATTTGGAGCTAACCTTAGGGCAGCCACTATCCCAAAATGGGGCATGTTCATTAAAGTCACTGGCTACTAGCCACTTTTCATTTTGGGTACCCAGGGTACGTAGCCAGTCACTGTTACAATCATCAACACCTTTAGGGAGATAAACAGAAAGAATATTTAATGAGTTATCAAATTTGACACAAGCTGCACAAGAGATATTTGGTCAGTTTGATGGTACTGGCGTTGAAATTGGATGGTAAGATAGCTTTTCATGTATATAGATAGCACAGTTCACTTTTCCTGTTTCGTCAGAGAGGTGATACACTGGAGGTAGAGAAATGATCAAGGCGTGGTAAGTTCATCTTGGACACATTTAGTGACTGAAGAATAAGCACTGTATAGGAGTTATTCTCTATGTGTTCTTGAAAGTTCGCGATATTGGTTGACACTGATCGACAGTTCCATTGTAAAAATGTCTATTTTTGATTTGTTTGGTCATTGATACAGATGATATTCAAAAGCTAAAAAAAATAATAAAGTAAAAAAAAAATGAAAATAAAATAAAAATGAAAACAAGAAGTCTCAATAGATACAAGTTAAACTTTGATACAAACTACAAGCACAACAATGGAAAGAAATGAAAACACGAGATTTACTTATACTACTGTTGTAGAGTGGTTTCAGTAATGGTGAACTGGAGAGATACTATCATTCAACTGGTAGAAGACGATCACGGGAACCAATCGAAAAGATGTCAGGTCTTCTTGGTGGGAAACGCGGCATGGGCAGAAAGTGGGCCATGTGATAGTACAAAGGCCTCAGTCTGCCGTCCTGATGGCGTTTCTCTTGGGATGTTCTGATGATGCCGCCTTTGTTTCATCCAGAACAGGTAATGCAGATGGCGGCCAAGGTTGCCGGCAAAAACGCTCGAGCTGCTTGTGGAGGGATAAATATTGTCCCGCATGTATTGTTCTCTTGCTGTTGATGTTTTTGTGAGACACAAAGGAGACATTTTTGACATTGTGAAGACTTGAAAGATTTGCAGCATTAAAAACTTCACGTTTGTTGTTGAGATCTGAGAGGCGAGTTGGTGTTACCTTGCTAACAAACAATGCGCATTGTAGGGTGTTTCTTTTAGAGGTCTTTCACTAGGTTGATAAATATGTTTGAGGAGGCTTTTGGATCTCTTGATGTTTTTAAGGTCATTTAAACCCATATGGAGTACAACGACATCATAATCTAGGAGAGTATTGTCAAAGAGCAGATCTTTGCTTTCTCCAATAGTGTGAATCTTCTGGTTCCTGAGAACAAGACCGAAGGCATATGCTAAATGATCTCCCGAGCTCCAGAAACTCCATTTAATACAGAGTCGTGCAACACTAGAACCTGGGTAGATCTGATGTGCTGTCAGGTTTAGGTGTGTTTGACTTGTTTGCTCCTGTTTGCTGCCCTGTTTGAGCTCTGATACGTGTGTTGGATGTCCCTGACGATGGATTTAATCATTTTGAGGACCCTTTTTTTTTTTGTTTGTTTTGTTTGTTTGTTTTTCGTCTCAGTACTGTTTCCTCTGGGAATAGATCGTTCGTTTTCAAGCCGCGTGTTACTTTCGTCATCCAGTTTTTACATCACTTTGTTTACCTTCAGAGTGTTCCGCAAACGAACTTTTTTCCATTTTTTAGAACGTCCGAGAAACTCGGTCTGTTCATTTTGCCATCGACGATTTTGAATTGAGAGGTAGGTATTACAACAGTTGTTTGTGTGGAGTGATGGACCGAGTTCTGGCTTGCTGGATTTTTCTCTTGGTACTGGTTCGGGAGAGGACTTATTTTTCTCTTTCATAATGGCACATAGCTGTTCGTACTGTTTTTAAAATTGTTGACTTTAGATCTGAAACTGAGTCGCTCATTTTTTAGGAAAAAAAGCGATCTGTTTTTTGTTTGAGTGTCAATGCAGCTCTGTCGTGAAAACGCGAGAATGTTTCTGAGCTAGCAAGACCTTAGGCTTCGTCCGACGCAAGATCGGCATCAAGAAAACAAAGGAAACTGCGTATGAAGTCCTTGTTCGCCTGCTTCTTGAGTACGCAGCCATCATTTGGGATCCCTACACTGCAAACGAGATTGAGGCCCTCGAGAAGATCCAACGAAGAGCAGCAAGGTGGGTGTCAAATCGCCACCACCAAACATCATGCGTCGACTCCATCCTTGACTCTCTTAATTGGCCTTCCCTACAACAGCGTCGTAGAACGCCCGCTTGGAGATGTTTTACAAATTCCATCACGGACTCATCTCCATTAACTCCGTGTACCTGCCCAAACCATCTGACAGCAGGCTGAGCTCTAGGATCAACAACGACCTGAGCTACAACATTGCCACATGCACGACGCGGTGCAGGCAGATGACGTTCTTTCCGAGGACCATACCAGAATGGAACAAGTTGCCTCAGGAGGTTGTGACAGCTGAGTCACTGGACTGTTTCAAGTCCAGGCTGGCCTCCCATCTTTAGAACCTGGAACAACCATCCCGCCCCCCCCCCCCCTTCCCCACCCCCCCCCCCAACACCCCCCCCCCCCTTTCCCTCCTCCTGACCGCTATTCCTAAAAAATCCCCCCCTCTCCCCTGTTTTTTTTTTTTTCCAAATCCTCACAACAGCGCAATCTTCAGCCATCTTCCCAAATACCACAAAACCATCAGCAAATGATGTTGGTCGTGTAAGGAAGAAGAGAAGAAGAAGAAGGAGGAGAGAAGAAGAGAAGAAGCGAAGAAGAAAAAGAAGAGGTTTGTTTTCTCATAGTACTGGATAGAGGGATCGACTGATTTAGATCTGGTATTTGTGGCACTAAGAGAAGTAGTTCCAGGACAGGCTTCTCGATCCAGATTTGATTTTTCTTTTCTGGATCTGGATCTGGATCTGGAACGTTACGTCGCAGGAGCCAGTCAATGGCTATAAATACGACAGAAACAGGGAGAGCGCAAAATAGTTTTTAAAATAGTTTTAAAAGCCACCGCTTTGTCCTAACAATCTTCTACAGGTCTCAGTGAGTAGCCACAACAAGTATCTACGGGTTGAAAACTCTACTGCTGTCAAGATGCTAGTAGGCAGGCGATGTTGATCTGCCAAGAGCTGATGCAAATGCACTGGCAGAGCCTGCATTGATGATATCTCCTCCTCTAGATGATTCCAGTCCATCACTGTCCACATGAAGAAGTAGTGAGTGTACCAATTTGTGTTACAGACAGGTAGTTGAAGCCACGAGTGTTTCTGACCACGCGGTGTTCTGTAATATTGGAGACTTCGAAGTCCTCATACTTGGGGGTCGTGACCATCTGCGGCCAGCACTCACAGGGGTCAGGAAGTTTTGGGGGGGGAATGGCGGGGATGAGATTTCCTGCTATCTTGAACATCAGGCCAAGTCGTGCCTGTCTACGACGATCAGCCAGCAGGGGAGATTCAAATCCTGCAGCATTCGGCTTATGCAACCTGGTTCCCTGGACCTATAGTCCTTTGTGATGAAGCGTGCTGCCTGTCTCTGTACCCTCTCCAACTTCTCGATGTCTTGTTGGTAATATGGGTCCCACACTGTAGCTGCATACTCTAGTCTGAATCTCACCAGTGCGATGTACGCCAGGCGCCTGCACTCCTTTGGGCAATTCCTGAGATTCCGGCATAGGAAGCGCACTGTTGATCCAGCTTTTCGAGCAATATTTGCAATGTGTTTACCCCATTTCAAGTCACTTGAGATGAGCACTCCTAAGTATGGGTTTTGCTGAACTTGTTTCAGGAAGACTCCATTGAGGCTGTACATATAGGTAGACTTGCTCCTGGAGGACAGAATATAACATTTCTGTGCATTGAAGTGCATCCCCCATCTCTCTTGGCCCAGTCCTCAAGGTGTCTCAGGTCTTCTTGCAGGGTGATGTGGTCCTGAAGAGTATTGATGTCGCGGTACAGTAGGCAGTTGTCAGCTAAGAGTCGTACTTTTGACTTCACTGCTTCCGGTAGGTCATTGATGTGGCACAGAAAGAGTAGTGGCCCCAGCACTGTTCCCTGAGGGACACCGGAGTTGACAGTTATCTCGTCTGATGCCTCTCCCTCCAGCACCACTCGCATCCTCCTTTTCGTCAAAAAGTTGGTGAGCCATTTAAGAATAGGTCCTCGTACTCCATAATGATCGAGGTTGTGGAGTAACTTGTTGTGAGGTACCGTGTCAAAGGCGTTACTGAAGTCCAGTATCACCACATCGGTTTGCTTCCCGGCATCGTAGGACTCGAAGAGATCGTGCATTGTGGTAATCAGCTACGTCTCACAGGATTAGCCGGATCTGAAGCCGTGGTTTCTGTCTGTCAGTATGTTGTGTGCCTCTCCATATGATTCCGAAGGTGATGACAGATGATATGTTCCTGGAGTTTGCAGGCCACTGAAGTTAGAGAAACTGGCCTGTGATTCTCTGCTTTATTTCTGTCTCCTTTCTTGAAAACTGCTGATAGTTTGCTGACAGCCAATCCTCTGGTAACTGGCCCATATGTATGGAGCGCCTGTGGATACAGGTCAAGGCAGGAGCGATGGCATCAGCACAGGTCTTAAGGATCCTGTTTGGTATTCCATCTGATCCACCTGCTTTTGCTAGATTCAAGTTCTTCAGCAGCTTGGCTACTCCATTTGTATCGATGATGAGCTCATCCAAAGTTGGAAAGGGTGCCCCATTCATCTTGGGAAATCGTGTGCCATCATCTGGTGTGAAGACGGATTTGAACTGATCCAACAAGATCTATGCCTTGGTCGCGCCATCACTCTGGAGGGTCGTGCCTTTCTTCAGTGGTGCCACACCAGTACCGTCTTGGCGTCTAGACTTAACGTAGTTCCAGAAGGGCTTTGTGTTGTTATTCCGGAGTCCATCTTCTATTGTGTTGTTTATGTACTCCCACTCTTTTGCTCTCTCATCCATCTCCTGCAATCTTTTTTGGAAAAATCTGTAGTTCTCTCCCATCTTCCGGTTCTCTTTGCCTGCTTATACAGTCTTTTCTTCTTTCTGAGCAGGCGTTTGACCTTTTTGTTGATTCATGGGTACTGGTTGTTTCTCCGTTGTATGTATGAGGGGACGTTTTCTTCCATGGCTGAGAGCAGCGACGTCTTGAATTCAGTCCACATGTCGTCTATGCTGGCTCCTTCCTTCCGTTTTTTAATCCTTTCTGTAATACGCCTTATCCCTGCATTCAGATTTTCCCATTTGCTCTAGAGTACAAGTAGCGACGTCTAGGTTTGTTCTTCACTTGCTGTGGCTGGGTGTCAAAACCTGTCACTACTGCCTCATGGTCTGATATTCCTGGGACTGAAGCAGTGCTCTTCAGAGAGAGATGGGTTCGTCGTGAAGACGAGGTCCAATGTGTTTTTTATCCGCGTGGGCTCGTCATGTATTTGTGTGAGCTATGCTGCTGCCGTCAAGTCCATCAGGTCCTGTTGGGTCTGGCGATCTTGGGCTCCTGGGTTCACAGTGGCTGTGTTCCAATTGATGTCCGTACAATTAAAGTCACCTGCAAGCAGGATCTGTTTCTGTTTGGAGTTTCCGGTAAGCTTCTGTAATGTCCAATCTAGTTCCATCAAGTCACTGCTCGAGTGTTGTGGCATGTAGAAGCACCCATCTAACATCTTTAGTTCCATCAAGTTCCACTGCTCTGTGCTTTTTGTGGCAATGAATATTTATTTTATTTATTAGTTTTTTTATTATATTTATTTATTATTATTTTTATTATTATATTATTTATTATTTATTATATTTATATATATATTATATTATTTAATATTATTTTTATATTATTATTTATATTTATAATTATTTATTTATTATATATTTATATTGATTAGATTATATTTTTATATATTATTTTATTATTTATTATATATTATATATATTATTATATAAATTTATTATTTTTTATTTATTATTTTATTTATTATATTTAATTTTATTATTATATTTATTTTATATATTATTATTTATTATATTATATTTATATTTATAATTATTATATTATTTATTATTATTTTTATTATATATTATTATATATATATATATATATTATATTTATTTTTTATAATATTTTATTTATTATTTAAATTATATATATATTATATATATTTTTTATTATATTTTATATATTTATTTATTATATTATTTTATTTTTTATTTATTATATTATTTTATATATTATTTATTTTTATTTATATTTATTGATTTTTATTTATTATATTATTTATTTTATTTTTTATTATTATATATATTTTTTATATTTTATTTATTATTATTATTATTTTATTTTTATATATTATTATTATATTTTTATTATATTTATTATATTTATTTTAATATATTTATAATATTTATATTTATTATTATATATTATTTATTATTTTATATTTTTTATTATTTATATATTTAATTTTATTATTATTATTTATTTATTTTTATATTTTTATTAGTTTATATTTATTTATTATATATTATTTATTATATTTATTATTATATTTATTATTTTATTATAATATGCCTCCGATTTATTATATATATTTAATATTTATCTTTGTCCTATTAATATGTATGTATTTTTTATTTATTATTTCTGGAAGACCTTGCTTGCCCTGACTAGTGTTGTCCTGTCCTCCCTGTATTGTTCATATTCTTCTGGGAAGACCTTGCTTGCCCCTGTGCCTGCCTTTAGCCATGACTCTGACCCGAAGATCACATCCGGTTTGATGCAATCAACCAAGGCTATGAACTCCGCCCTCTTGTTGACTATACTGTGGCAATATAGGTTTAAGATTCGGAGGTTTTGCTTCTTGGGTGCCTCAAATAAAGGAGTGCCGTCACTTTTGACATTCAGCTTTGTACCTCTACTTCCACCAGTTTGCTGGTGGCTTTTGTGGCTCTGCAACTCATCCTGTGGGCCATCTAACTTTGGGCTATGGGCGGTTTTTCCGGGAAGGCTCACTTACTGTCCTATCTCCTTGTCGACCTCTAGGGCTGCTGGTTTTCAGGGGACTAAAATGGTTTGACGAGTTGAGTGAGTCAATACTTTGGTTTGACAAGGGGTGGTAGAAGTTTGACGTGCTTAGAGAGTAGCTCTGAAAGGTGAAAATGCTACAGTTTGTACTGTCACATTTATAGCAAATCCAGTTGACACTGGGTCTGTTCAGAAGGCTCAAGTCGGCTGTACAGAGTTCAATGCAGCTCTTGTGATACTATACACTGCAGTCGTCACAAACGACGCCCGGGTCGTTCCATGACACAATTCTTTCACATACCCCACAGGGGAAGAGGTTTTTTCGGGTGTGGACCTGGGTTTGCATGGACATCTCCAGCTAGCATCAACGAGAGCAACAAAACAGCACTGACCTGTCTGTGTCGAAGGCCGGTTTGCAGGGCTTTCCTAACGTTCCTGCATGCTGCAAGGGGTGCGGGTGTGTGAAGGATAGCGTTCTCCGGCTCCCAGCACAAGGTGTGCGCATAGAACACAAACAGCAGAAACACACCCGCTGTTAACGCCGTCATTTTTCAATCACTTCATTTTACGACGTAATGGCTTGATAGGAACTTCACCTAAGCAATATTTCTGTTTACCAAAGTTTATGAACGTCGATAGTCTGACGAGCTCACGCTTTCAATATGGCGGAGTTTGTTTACGTCGAGTCGGTCGAACTTCTCCTCGGTACTACACTAATTTTTGTGGCGGAAAAACAAGTTACCTTAGATTTCAGCGGCCAGATGTTTTGCGCTCTAATTTTCTACAGTGTAGTGTCTTAACTTGTGGCTAATACCATTAATTTCTTAATTTCTGTTACAGAGAAAATTTCCAGTGGTGTTGACTTCTGCGCATGCGCTCAATTTCCAACAAAAGTTCTGAGGTCATGAATCCCGAAACACATGGTTCGCACATGAGTTTTTGATGAGACCACACAGCATGTAGTCGGCTAGGTTGGTTTTTGACCAAGAGACTAGCTTCGAACATTCAGAGCATTTAAGAGAATTGTCGTTGGTGGATGAATATTTTGCACTAGGCAATATTTCGCTCTGATCGCGATTTTTGGCATCACTGGGTTCACACAAATCAGGCACAGGGGCAAGCTGATTTCGAAACGAGATCATAGTTGATAACTTAGGAAAACATTACCCTGCTTTTTGGAGCTTTGTGAGCGCCGGAGTCTTCCCATGACCGTCTTCTGGTGGCAGCAGTTATAGAGATGTGTCTTCAGAGTACGTAAGGAATGTAATCATAACCCTCCACCCAATCCTATTCATCAGAACTTTAACTTAAACTAGAATTGTAACTGTAACAATTACAACTGCTGAAGATAAATACTAAGTGAACAGCCTAATAAACATTTAGAAATAGATTCAAGAGTAGCCACATTGTTTAATATATAGATAGTGATAAAGGAGTCGATCCATCACAAAAACCCTCAATACCTGATTATTTAAAAAGCTCTTTTGTTTTGGGGACAATGAATCAGTAAATGATTGACACTTATAGAATCCCCACACATACATTTAATATCTTTGCAATATTTTGTTTTAAACGAGTTTAAACGAAGCCTATGGATCAGACTTTCAATCTCCCTTGATGAGAAAATAATCTTTTGTATGATGTTATCCCATTGCTTTTGTCATTACATTTGATGCAATTGTAATAATAATATATGTCCGAGTTCCTCAGTGTTTTTGTTGGATTATCATGAGATGTTTTATTTATGATAGAGAAACATTCTGCCAGATCTAAGCGAACATTTATTGTTACTGTGCCGCTAAGGTTTTGAGCTGCCTTTTTCGCAACTTTGTCTGCTTGTTCATTTGCTGATATACCACAATGAGAAGGCACCCAACAAAAAGTAATATTAATGCCTTTTTGGGAAAAGAAGTGTACTATATGATTGATTTCAGTTATCATGTCTAATCGTACACTTGAATTAGAAGACTTAATACCATTCAATGCTGCTTTTGAATCCGCGCATATTACGATTTGACTGTTATTTATGGGGAAATTCAAAATGAAATCCAATGATTTGAGTATAGCAAGTAATTCTGCGCTATATATAGACAGACTTTTACCAAGATGAAATAACTCTTCTATTTTTAAGCTAGGAATTATGAAAGCTGCTCCCGTGCTATTATCATCTAATACAGAGCCATCTGTGAATATTTTTAAGTGATGGTTGTACTTATTTTCTAAGTGAGTGTAGACATAATTTCTCAAAATGTTGGGAGAATCCTTTTTAGTTAAATCATTGTAGTCGATGTCAAAGGAAGCTTTTGATTGTACCCATTTTGGGAATGGGTGAAAACGTAGGTTTTCCGGCAATATTATTTTCATCTATTTTTGTATCTTTTAGAAGATCTTAGGAAAATAAATAAATAGATTGTGTGGATTGTATATACTGTGCACGTTTTCCAAAATCCTTTTCCGATTCTTAACATACCTCTTCTGAGCAAAAGTTTTTTTTGTGAAAAACTTTTTAAGATGAATTTTAAAGTAGAAGCTTTTCTAATTTCAGATAGAGGCAGAATTCCCGCTTCGTTGTATGTCCCTAAGTTTGACGTATGTGTGGGAACCCCAAGGGCAATTTTGAAGGCTTTGCAATCAGTGCTCTGAAGTTTATTTAAAAGATATTTAGGTGCATTTTAAAAAAAACTTCCTGAGCATATGTAAGTCTTGAGCGTACAAGGGCAGTAGCTAAAACAGTTAAACTTTTAGTGTCTTGCCCCAAGATTGTTTTACTGACAATTTTAAGGAAATTCAGACTTTTTCTAGCTATATTTAAAATATGGTCAATATGAGTATTCCATGTTGGTTTACTACTTAGGATTACACCTAAGAATTTAGCGCTTTTAACGTACCGTGTGTGTGTGTGTGTGTGTGTGTGTGTGTGTGTGTGTGTGTTCATAATACATTCTCTCAGTGTGTGGATTTTCATCACCTGTGTGATGGTTATGAAGACTGCAAGACAGGCATGGATGAAAACAGGATGTGATTGGCATACAGCGACTTCAACTACTACCAAACCACCAGTTCTGGTAAATTTTGACAAACCTGGAGCATTCACTATGATTCCTCTACCTGGAAACATGACTCAATGTCCAGAAACCCACTTTCAGTGTCACGGTGGTGATTACTGTCTACCTGTCTACGTCAGGTGTAATGACGTCAATGATTGTCCAAATCATGAGGACGAAGAAATGTGTGGTTCTTACACGTGTCCAGATTCTACCGATGTCGTGGTAGTGACCGCACAACATGTGTGCACGTTCATCATCTATGTGACAGTGTGCCACAATGTCCACAGCATGATGATGAACTGATGTGTGACATGACGTGTCCTGAGTCATGTACGTGTTATGGTCTGACCTTCATCTGTAGACACACTTTCCACACCAGCTCTTTCCCACTTCTGCGCTACCTGGACGCCAAGCAGAGCGGGCTACAGCAGGCTGATGTTACAGACCATGTCATGTTGGTCCATCTGGGTGCTGGGGGCTGCCGTTGGAGCAATGTTTCTGCGTTTGAACTGCCCAATCTTCACAGCTTGGATTTAAGTGGCAATCTGATCATCCATGTCAGTTTCAGATTTTTTGTGAGAACGCCTTATCTTCAAAGACTGAATCTGGCAGGTAATCCTATCTCCCGAAGTATGTTTGATCTGAGAAGAAGGCATCAGTTGCATTCTTTGAGAGTTTTTAATTTTTCCAGAGTCAAACTCCATTCTCTTAGGCTAGACGACTTGTCGCTGATGCTGCCAAACTTAGAAGTTTTGGATTTATCTCAAAATGAAATAAGATCTCTTCGGGGCAAACACTTGTTTCCCATCTGCGTGTTCTAGACATGCAGGGGATGTCCTGTTCTTGACTTCACTCCAGACTTCATGAAAGATATGAAAAGTTTGACCCACGTGTTTGCAGACAACACCAAACTGTGTTGTTCAGCTGTGTTACCAGACACGTTCACCGGTGAATGTTCATCCCCCTCTGACGAACTTTCCTCTTGCGACAATTTGTTAAAATCAAACATTTACCGTCTGTCCCTTGGAGCATCTGCTGTGCTTGCTGTTTGTGGAAACTTATGTAGTTTGATTTACCGTTTGTGTTTTTTGTCAAGGGGATCAAAGTGGGCTTTGCTGTCTTTATACTTCACCTTTGTATTTCTGACTTTCTGATGGGATTGTACTTGGCCTCCATTGGAGTGGCTGATCAGGTTTTTTCTGGCGTGTACGTCTGGGAAGAAACTGAGTGGAAACAGAGTGCATTGTGCAGTGTTGTCGGTTTTTAGCTTTTCTCTCTTCTGAGGTGTCGGCTTTGCTCATCTGTTTGATAACGTTAGATCGATTTCTCGTGATCCGACTCCCATTCAGTCAGGTTCGATTTGGAGCCACATCAGCTCACATAGCTGCATCATCACATGGATACTAGGACTTGTCTTGGCGGCTGTACCTCTGCTTCCTGCAACGTCACACTGGGAGTTCTATCTATCATCAGAAGGGTATTTGTATTCCGTTGCCTGTTACCAGAGCAGAGTTTGCTGGTCATGGTTACTCCTTCAGCATCATGATCATCTGCAACTTGGTCCTCTTTCTGTTGATAGCTGTGGGACAGTGTCTGATTTACTGGTCAGTAAGAGCTAATGCTATGTCTGACCAGGGAACAGAGACCAGGATCAAAAGTACTGTGAGTGTGTGAAGTCAAAAGAAGTCATTATCGCCAGACGCCTTCTGTTCATTGCAATGTCGGACTTTCTGTGCTGGTTTCCTATCGGTATATGTGGTGTGTTGTCAGTCAGTGGTGTCATCATTCCAGGAGAAATCAATGTTGCCATGGCTATCTTTTTTTTACCACTCAATTCAGCTCTCAATCCTTTCCTCTATACTCTAAATGTTATATATACGAAAAAAGAAAAAAGATGAAAGAGTTACGTTTTCAGAAGTTTCTTCTTGGTTACCTAAAGAATGAACAATTAAAAGAGAGAGCATCTTGAAATGTTGTCTTTGAGAGCTGTGTAATGACGCTGCTCTGTGGTGGGGGCATTATCTGCTCTTGCCTGGTTGTTGTGACAAACACTTTGATACGGATGCGTTGGTGCGTGCGTCTGCTTGTCTGACTCACAAAAATTCGGATGCCTGTACGATTTTTAATTTACACACACCCACACATTCGAAACATGGACAGCCAGACAACAAGTCAACGTTTTCTTTTTGTATGCTGCCCGAGCCATCAACACACAAATACACAAAAACACAGCAATATACAACAATATCAATTCAGCAGAATAACGTACGCTATAACTCTACACGTACAATTCATATAAATATATAATATTTATTTTCTTTAGCCACCTCCGGCTCAACTCGACAGTCCACAGACGTCCAAGTCTGTCGTGAAGAATGCTGTAGAGGAAGTCCTCTCCTGGGTCTCACACAGTCTGGAGGAGCAGCTCGCAGTGTCCCCACAGATCAGAAGCGACGGCTCTGTCCACGATAGGAGCGAAGGCTCTGTCCACAACAGGAGCGACGGCGGCTCTGTCCACAACAGGAGCGAAGGCTCCAACACAAGAAAAACTGCGTCTCACATACAAAATAAGACATTGGTTCTAACATCACAAAGCGACGGCCCTGGTACACAGCAGAAGCGATGGCTCTGTTACGGGTGGCCCAACAGGTCGCTGGTTCAAATACCTTAAGAGCGGTGGCTCTGGCTCGGCAGCAGCAGCGGCGGCTCTGGCACAACTGGCACGTCGAGTTACTGTCGACTCCCGAGTCGACCTCTCCACACCTCAGCAGTGCGGAGACAGGGGTAGACTTGGCTATGCTCCTGACCCGGGCGCAGTGGCAGGTACGGTTACTGTCGACTCCCTCGTCGACCTCTCCACACCCTCAGCAGGGTGAAGATAGGGGGTAGACCTCAGCTACGCCCCAGACCCTCTAGCAGTGGCAACCAGTTCCCGGTCACTCCAGGACAACGACTTTACTTGGGGGAACTGATAGCTACCTTGATTATCTAGCCTACTATAACGTGGCTAATATTCATCATGGTTATTAATCATATTCATAGCCAACAGTTACTTTATATTTCACCAGAACTTGGGGGAAAAATACCCATAGCGAAATCCACACATTTTCCACGCAATATCACAATAGAACATTCTCTTTTCTGGAATCATGTTTTACACATGGGGGAGGGGGGGGGGGGGATTCCCACATATACCCTTTCGAAATCATACTTTACACATTGGGGGGGGGGAGGTTTTTCCACATAGACCCTTTCGAAATCATGTTTTACACATTGGGGGAAAAGGCATTCCACATAGACCTTTTTATGATAAACCAAGATTATAATCATTGCATATAATTATCGATTTTCTTTCGTCTCTTTCATTACGACAAGATGTTTTTATCATTTCACGTAATCACTACTCTCAGAGAAGAATTTTCCTTCAAAAAATTATCATAAGTAACAGTAACAGCCCTTAAACACATATCAAGGGAAGATAGCTGCACACTCTCGTTTATCAACACATAGATACTCATTATTCATATCAAAGGATAGTTTAAATATTTATCAACAGACTTCCAACCATTAATGCATAATAGCTTTCATCGCTCACCTCCGAAGCTTACTATCATTTGTATCATTATCATACATTAGAATAAACAAAACTTTTTTTCATCATAAGGCCATGAGCTAGCTAAGCCACCTCCTTTCCGATCACTCATCAAAACATTTTTTTTTCCTTCTTTCTATTTACACTTTCTGAAAACAATTTCAAGTCACAAGATACACCAGAAAACAACAAATACTTTTTTTTTTCCTAAAAACCTTTACTAGGCGCTGAGAAATTTACAGTCGCCTATAGAAGGGGAGAATGATTTCTGTGGCAATTTCAAATTGCTAATAATTAAATACCTGACTGCCACAGCAACTCGTTCAGGAGTCCCTCTTCGGCCAAAGGAAACTTGCACTGCCGGAACTGCTGTAGATTGCCTGATCTTTTCAGCTCACCCGGCTTATACAGAGCGCAGGTGAGCAGCAGTCATGTAAACTAACCAACCGGTTTTCGGATGAACATGTTCCGGCAAACACGGTTGTAAAAAAATTGACTGGACAAGAAACGGTCCGTCACACACTTACGATATTGACTTGAAGTTATCCGTTCTATGTTGGTGGTATATTAGATATAAACTAGAATGATTTCCATCGGCATCGTTCTACAATATAAAACATGTCGCTTTCATGTAGAATAATTCATTTATATGGTCAGGTTTACTTGAAAACATAAGCTGTAAGACTTTCCCCTCAAGTTGTTGTCTTTTGATAAGCAACGCTTAGGTAGTGCACTTTCTTGTAACTGGTTAAACTGCAATTTGAGTCTTATGATTGATGGTGGTGAAGAGTTTGTCAATTCCTTGCTATTTTTACAGTGAGAAAATAATGAGAATCATTATAATCTAGAGTTCATATCTATATCTATCTATCTACACACACACACACACACACACATATATATATATATATATATATATATATATATATATATATATATATATATATATATATATATATATATGTGTGTGTGTGTGTGTGTGTGTGTGTGTGTGTGTGTGTGTGTGTGTGTGTGCGTGTTGAACGATTTAGTAATGGGTAAAAGGAAGTGCCGGCTCACGATTTCTTTACCATTTCATTAATGTCTTGGCAAAGATTAAAAAGCAACAAAAAAGCTGGGGGACAGGAATGAAAACAAGGAAAATATATTGTGAATGTGACATGCTTCGGTAGCAGCTTATAACTGACCATTGCATCCCATCTTGAAGACAGAACCTTTCATATCGCCAGCTCTGAGGCCTTTCATTTCGCTGGATCGGACTCGTCAGAGAGACACAGCTGATTGTGTCTGTGCTTCCTTGGCATGAAATGGAGATATTTCACAGTCTACAATTCCGTGGTACTCTCACCACCAAGGGTAAAAAAACCGACTCCCAGTGCATCCCCAAGCAGCCAGCGAAAAGTAGAAGAGTAGCACGAAACGAGTGTGCTAAGGAAATATGTTGCAGAAATATGTCGATCGGTTAAATGCAGAAGTGTCAGATTTAAACAAAGTTTTATTCCCCTGTCCATTGATTTCTTGAACCGAGAAGATGTTTAATTGAAATCCAAATTCCTCTATATGAATGTATGTCATATGTGAGAAAATGGGTAATGTGGCTAAATTATTGTTTATTTGCTGTGAATGTGTGTGACCACAAATTAATTTCTCAAATTGAGATAATAAAAGTTTTTACTTGACTTGACTTGACTTGAGAAAAACTAAAAGCATTATATACAGAGTATAAAGTGGAGCCGGGGAGGGGAGCCTTTGAGCTTATGCTTGAAGATCTATTTAAGGATGCAGGGGAGGTCAAAAAGTATAAGCCGTCGGAGTGGTCATCTCTAGTGTTTAATAAAGCAAGGATCTTCAGTCAGTTAAGTCCTAAGAGACGCACTCTCCCACTTATCGAGCAAGCAGAGTAAACAAATAGATAGATAGATAGATAGATAGATAGATAGATAGATAGATAGATAGATAGATAGATAGATAGATAGATATCTTTTTTAAAAAAATCTAAAAGCGCGCGACCAGCTAGGGAGCAACATCTGTTAAAAATATTCATCTATGGATGGATACAAGTCCACTATGTAAAATGTAATAAATACTGTGTTTCTGTGTTTGTTGAGTTTCTTAAATCATTGGATAACTTCATAGCTGTTTTTCCAAAAGTTGTATTCAATGTTGGATTTTACATTTCTACAATCTTTTCCAGGATCCTCTTGCTTATTTTGCCCAGTTCGGATTTAGATGGGTTTATTAGTCTGCATGTTGGGTTGTTTTGAAAGTTAGGCTTATGGTCTTTAAGTGTTATGAAGGCTTATTTTGCTGCTGTTGCCTCCACCCTATCGCTTAAGTCCATGCGGTGCACAAGTTCTTTTTCTTTTTTGCGGATGTTGTCATGTGCGGATTTATCAGCTTTCTTGTAATTTTTCTGGATATTTTTGTTGAGAAGTTGAGAGTATTCATTTGGTTCCATTTTGTAGAAATTGCTAGTTTTGTCAGCTTTCAAAACAACCCAATATGGGTTAAGAAAATGTAACCCCCACCTAGCAACTTTGAACCAAAAGTAGAAATAGTAAACAATTGCAGGCACAAACGGAAATCTTTGTTAGCACACTCCACCTGAACAGATCCCAACAAGAACCACAGACCACACGTGCAATGAATGAGATTGTCACAGAATCAGGTACCGCACGCTATGAAAGAGCGACAGCGTGCACTGGGAGGATATCCTGATGAGAGCAAGAGGAAAGAGGCTCGAAACAAGCTTGTCGGTTTTTTTATGCTTCATTTTTAACAATACTTTTAAAAAATATATATATATTTGCAGGATATTATACGATTTATACATTTCCCCGACTTTTCATCTTATGGTCTTTATCCCCCTCCCTCCCTTTGCCCCCTCCCTACATTATATATATATATATATATATATATATATATATATATATATATATGTAAGTGTTGAACAATTTCGTTGTGGGAGAAAGCAAGTGCTGTCCAACAATTCCTCTATCATTATATTCATGACTTGGCAAAATTCGAAGGGAAAAAGGGCAAAGGTAGGGAGGGGGATAAAGACCATAAGAATGAAAAGTCGGGGAAATGTATTAATCATATAATATCCTGCACTAGCAGGTTATGGAGACCATTGTACCCTATCTTGAAGACAGAAATATTCATATTGCCCCTTCCGCGGCCTTTCATGCGCTGGATTGGATTTGTCAAGGAGGCAGGGCTGAGTGTGTCTGTGGTCCCTTTGCATTAAATAAAGGGTTCAAAAACAGAATCCAACAGCACTCCAAATCAGCCAGTGAAAGGTAAAACGAAGAGAAAGTGTGGTAAAGAAATACGTTACTGAAAAAGTAAAAAGCATATACATGTAAAGGTAAATCTTTGACCTGTGCTTAAGGCTCTATTTTAGGATGCAAGGGAGATTTTTTAAAAATGCCAACAGTCAGAGTGGTCAGCTCAGCTATTTCATAAGCCAGGCATTTTCAGCAGCTGAGAATAGTGCAGGACAGCCTCTACTTGGATGTCCTAAGAGATGCAATCTGCCACTGACTGACCAAGCGATAATGTGCTAAACAACTTAGTAGTGAGAGAAAACAAGTGCAGGCTAACAATTTCTCCTTCTCTATACTAATGACCTGGCAAAGATTGGAAGGGGAAAATGGGGCACGAGTGGGGATGGAGGAAGATAAAGAAAATGAGGATATGAAGACTGGGAGAAAATATCATAAACACAAAATCCTTCACCAGCAACTTATAGAGACCATTGTAACCATCTTGAAGACAGAAATATCCATGTTGCCTGCTCCGAGTCCTTTCGTTCGCTGGATCGGAATCCCCAGGGAGGCACGTCTGAGTGTCTGTGGACCCTTGGCATTAAATAGATATATACCACAGTGTACAATTCCATGGTATTCTCACCACCAATATCTATGCATGGCTCTGTTCAGCACAAAAGGTGAGCAGAGGAAGTGAATGGAGTTTTCCTCACCATGGCCATGCAGACCTAAGACACAGGGCCAGGCTTGGTGGTTGCATCCAACGCGAGCTTCGAAATCGCCAATAAGAAGCAATTGACAGTCTGTGATGTTGAACGCATGACGTTGCTGAGATCCTAGTAACTGGCCTGTTTGGCTTCATCAGGGCAGACCATGGTGGGAGCAAATGCACTGATGAGTGTCAGAAAGGAGCCTCAGGTGTATGGTAGTCGTGGTCACAGGCCGGTCATTCATCCCATCAAGAGGAGATCCCAGCCAATTGACCTGTGATGACTGAATGGCAAGTCCAACACCAGCCTCTCGTGACTCATCATGGCCTCTCCGCTCCAGGAGAAATTGTACCTTCAATGATTCCAGTATGTTCATCAGTCTCTGCAAGGCGTGTCTTGCTCAAACTTGTGATTTCAATATCGCAAACAGACAAAAACATGACCAACAATGGCTGTCATACGTCCTCATCCTTTGCTGTCCTCCATGTCCATCAGTGGTTTTACGTTCCGATCCCTAGGCAAAGAGCATTCCTTCTGTCTTTTTTGCTACACGTGTTCTTGTTAAGTCCTGACTTCTGACCGCTTGATTGGATGTTCAGCCAGCTGCAGTTTGCTGGCTGTGGAGCAAGCAATGCTTAGGTCGCCTTTTCTGGAAGAGCACCGATGAAAATCTCATTCTTCATGAGTGAATAGATAACAGAATGGGCGACTCTCTCTCTCTCTCTCTCTCTCTCTCTCTCTCTCTCTCTCTCTCTCTCTCTCTCTGTCTGTCTCTCTCTCTCTCTCTCTCTCTCTCTCTCGCCGCCTATGGGTGTTTACCAAATCAGCCTATAATCAAACTTTCCCATCAGAAATACCTATCATCCAGAGACCATGGAAGGGGGAGGGTTCTAGCCAGGAGGGGGGTGTGGGGTCAAAAGAAGGGGCGGTTTATCAGTGAGCTATTTTCAACATCAAAAGGGCATGATACCCCAGAAGCATAATAAGATGGTTTGTTCTCATCATTTGCCGATCAGGTCAATCGCTACGCACTCAAACAGAAGAAAAAGTGACATATTCGGCGATCATTTTTCAGCGATGTTTTGCCTATGGGTTTAATCCTGAGGACGCTTGTGTCGATCATGTTCAGATACTTGAAAAATTTCATCCTGTTTGAAAAAAAAACACCGCCACCACACATATAATGCTCCAACCATCCTGCAAATACATGGAAATGTGTATTGGTCATTGCCATCATCAATAGTAGAATACCTGTTGCTGTGGCAGCAGTCGTCACAGATAAATAAAAAAGACTCACTACGGCGAGCGTCCATCAAACACTGCAGTCTGGTGGAGGAGCATGGGAAATCTAAGGAAAGACAACTCCAGGTCCACCATTTACGTCACCTTCTGAATGCCATTATTGGTCACAGCGTGCAGAGTTGTTTCTCTTGCAATCACCTGAAAGGGATAGGGCAAGCGAATGGGAAAGCGTAAGGAAAGGGCATGTCGACCGATGTGGGGAGAGTATTGATGAGGGACATTATCATGAATGGCTGAAGGCAATATGGAAGGTGGGACAGAAGACTGGAGGTGAGGGTGAGGATACTATAGAGCGTGTCAGGAGCAGCTGAAGGTGAGTGGGTGGGTATGTAAGCATGTGCATGTTGGTATGTTGGTTATGGGCGACTCAGTGTGTCTGCATGCTTTTTTTTGTATTGCTTAATTGCTTAATTACAGTGTGTGTGTGTGTGTGTGTGTGTGTGTGTGTGTGTGTGTGTGTGAGAGAGAGAGAGAGGTGGTGAGGGAGATAGAGAGAGAGGGGAGGTAAGAAGGGGATGGAGAGGCTAGGGAGGCGCATACGACTGAATGAAGCGCCAGCTGGCAGCTCTTCAGTCGGCACTACCCAGGTACGCAGCCCGTTGTGTAAACGAGTGTGGATTGTAAAGCGCTTAGAGCTTGGTTTCCAGCCGAGAATAGGCGCTATATAAGTATTCATTATTATTATTGTTATTATTATTATTATACCGAATCTGCAGGCGGATATGGGAGCCTGACATAAAGTCTGGTCAGCCTCACAAACCCAAGTAAGTACAGTGGTGTGGTCATTATCCTTGAACATTGCTTAGATCTTCCTCTTTCTCATGTCTTTCGAAGCGATAGAGAGGAGAGGAAGTGGGATGGGAAACTGAAGAGGAAAAGTGATGGGAAAATGAAGAGGAAGAGTGGGAAATAAAGACAAAGACTGAACAGAGAGTGTGCAACTTCTTGCATTGTTTTCGTATGTTGGTCCATAAGAAACATAGCCTAATGTGGCTGTTGACCTTTAATTGTGACTGTTGATACTGTTGCTGTGATTTCGTGTCAGCATCAGTAGTTGATACACAAGTTTTGTTGGGTCATACACATCATACCTGCATGAAAAGCAACGTTTACACCAAAGAGCGTTGTCAGATATCATGCCTTTCACATTTTAACCACTGGAATATACAAATAACAACAAGATGCAATGCATATAAACGTACTCCCAGTTTATCCTGAATACGTGTGAGATATTCCATAAAGAGGAAAAAAAAACCGTCTTGGGCTGGTGTCACCGTTAGTAATGGCTATTCTGGTAAACATCGGCCATCATCTGTGACCTATAATGAACATACTTACAAATTTTCGGAAAGATCGGCCAAGAACTTTCTGAGATTTTCCATAAAGAAAAAAACCATTATGGGCCGTTAATAACGGCTATAACTTAAACTTAAACATTGGGCATCATCCGTGACCCATAATGAACATACCTACAAATTTTCAATTTTCGGCGACGTGTTTTCTGAGATATTCCATGAAGAAGAAAAACCGTTAGGGGCCGGCCGTTATAGCCGTTAGTAACGACTAAACGTCGGGCATCATCCGTCGCCCATAATGAACATACCTACAAATTTTCAGAAAGATCGACCCAGTACTTTCTGGGATATTTCATAAAAAGAAAAACCGTTATGGGCCGTTATAGTCGTTAGTAACTGCTATAACAGTCAACTAAAACGTCGGGCATCATCCGTCGCCCATTATGAACATACCTACAAATTTTCAGAAAGATCGGCAAAGTGCTTTCTGAGATATTCCATAAAGAAGAAAAACCGTTATGAAACGTTATAGCCGTTCGTAACGACTATAACGGGTAAGTAAAACATCAGGCATCATCTGTGACCCATAATGAACATACCTGCTAATTTTCACAAAGATCGGCCCAGCACTTTCTGAGATAATTCATGAAGAAGAAAACCGTTACAGGCCGTTACAGCCGTTAATAACGGCTACAACGGTAACCTGAAACATCGGGCATTATTCATGAACTAACTACTGATTTTCAGAAATATTGGCCAAGTACTTTCTTAGATATTCCATGAAGAAGAAAAACCGTTATGGGTCGTTATAGCCGATAGTAACAGCTATAACGGTAAACGTAAACGTCTGGAATCATCCGTGACCTATTATGAACATACCTACAAATGTTAAGAAAGATCGGCCAAGTACTTTCTGAGATATTTCATTAAAAAAGAAAAACCGTAATGGGCCGTTATAGCCGTTAGTAACTGCAATAATGGTAAACTAAAACGTCGGGCATCGTCCGTCGCCCATAATGAACATACCTACAAATTTTCAGAAAGATCGACAAAGTGCTTTCTGAGGTATTCTATAAAGAAGAAAAACTGTTATGAGCCGTTTATAACCGTTAGTAACGGCTGTAACGGAAAGTAAAACATCGGGCATCATCCGTAACCCATAATGCTAATTTTCACAAAGGTCGGCCGAGTACTTTCTGGGATGTTCCATAAAGAAGAAAAAACCGTTACAGGCCGTTACAGCCGTTAGTAACGGATATAACGCTAAAATAAAACATCGCGAATCATTCGTGACCCATAATGAACATACCTGCTAATTTTCACAAAATCGGCCAAGTACCCTTCTGAGATATTTCATGAAGAAGAAAAACCGTTACAGGCCGTTACAGCCGTTAGTAACGGCTACAGCGGTAAACTAAAGCATCGAGCATTATTCGTGACCCATAAGGAACATACCTGCTAATTTTCACAAAGATCGGCCAAGTACTTTCTTAGATATTCCATGACGAAGAAAAACCGTCACAGGCCGTTACAGCCGTTAGTAACGGTCATAACGGTAACCTTAAATATCGGGCATTATTCGTGACCCATTATAAACATACCTACAAATTCTCAGAAAGATCAGCCAAGTACTTTCTGAGGTATTCCGTTCAGAAAAAAACCGTTATAGGCGGTTACAGCCGTTAGTACGGTTATAACGGAGTAAACTAAAAAAACATCGGGCATCGTCCGTGACCCATAATGATTATACCTGCTACTTTTCACAAAGATGGGCCAAGTACTTTCTGAGATATTCCATAAAGAAGAAAAACCGTTACAGACCGTTACAGCCGTTAGTAACAGATATAACGGTAAACTAAAACATCGAGCATCATCCGTGACCCATAGTGAACATACCTGCTAATTTTCAGAAAGATCGGCCAAGTACTTTCTGAGATGTTCCATGAAGAAGAAAAACCGTTACAGGCCTTTACAGCCGTATAATGAACATACCTACAAATTTTCAGAAAGATCGGCTCTGTAGTTTTGTCTGGAGCGAGTGGAACACATTTTGACCACGGACGGACGGACACACCACACACACACACACACACACACACACACACACACACAGCATCTCTTTGTTCCCATTCTAAAGTACTCTCTGTTCTATAAGAACTGGGAGTACACAAGAAAGAAAATTGGAGAAACGAAGGGATGAAGATTGATTGATTATAGATCGAAAGGACAGAAGGAAAAAAGAAAGAAGGAAAGGAAGGACGGGAAAATAAGAAATGAAAGAAAGGAAAAGAAAGGAAGAAAGAATAAATGAAAGAAAGGAAGAAAAGATGAAGGTATGATATCATAAAGAGGGTGAGAATACACAGACATAAAGAAAGTCAATGAGAGGGAGCAAAAGGGAAGAAAGAAAGCAGACATAGAATCAGGGGAAGAAAAAAGAAACAGAATACACGGCACAGAAGAAAGAAAGGAGAAAATAGGAAATGTAGAAAGGAACCAGAGTAAAGAAATGAAGGAATGAGAGGCAGAGCAGAGAGTAAAGTGATGAAACATGAAAAGAAAAAGAAAGAAAGAATGGGGGGGGGGGGGGCAGAAGGCAGAAGGAAACTTAAAATAAGTAAAGGAAAAAAAGAAAAGAAAAAAACACAAGCACGTACCCACCCACGTATTCCTCCCTCTTCCTCCCCCTCCCCTTTAACAAAAACAATGAAGCTGCCATCACTTGTATGCGTCCTTGGTGTCTGTTGTTCCTGTGGTTCCCAGCACTGCAAACACTCCTGATTCCTGGATCGATGTCTTTGAGGCAAGCAAAGCAATGCGACGGAACGTAGATGAAGTGAAAGAAGGCGGAGACCGGAGTGTGCGCGTGTGCGATTTCTGTGTCTCTCTCAGACACTCGCTGTGTCTCTCTGACTCTCTAATTCTGTCTCTCTGTCTGTCTGTCTGTCCAATGGACAGGAGGTACACATTGGTCCATATGTATCGGTCGGTTATCCACATTGGGGCTGGGTCAAGTCAGACAGTTACCTACCTGGCTAAGGTAGCCGTGTACTGCTCAGGTCTCTCCCCAGGAGTTGAATATGGTCAGGAAAGATACAGTTGGTAGGCTTCTGTCTCGTGTATCCATCCCAAAGCCTGTAAGGGGTCACGATATCTCTGGGCCTTGACCTCTTGAATTCCGTAGAAGATGCGTAACGGGAGGACAAAATGTTAAAAAGAGTACACCGTGGCTTCTTCACTATCCCCCTCTGGCCCTCCTTCCCTAAAAATATAATAAAATCATAGACCGTCCAAGGACTCCGATCTCGACAGCTGTTTGATATAAAAACAAGGAAAAAGACGGGTTGAAGTGCTTCGGGGTTGGTGATGGAAGTAACTGGGGAGTAAACACAAACCTTTAACAGCTCTGAGCCCTTTTGGGATCCAGAAAGGGTTCCGAGATATAGCAGGTGACCCTTAATTCATCAAAATGCTTCAAAATGGCTCTTACTCCATCAAATGCAACTTGAAAGTCCAATCAGAACAGTTCTAAAGTGCGAAGTACGACGTTGGTCAACAGGGGGATCAAAGTGTCTCTACAGAAGCAGTCGAACTCATCCAAAGTGTCATCAGGTGTCGAACTCGAGTGCGTTTTGGAGGCAGAGATCAAAAGCGATACAGGGCCACAGGGAGTGATCGATGTCCACTGAGTGACCATTCACAAGGGTCAGATCTAATTGCAGTAAACGATTCCTTTTGAGATATTTTGTACGCCAGAGACAGTTTTGGAGCTAGAGACAGTCAGAGTTGTCTATCCCGGTGTCACACAGACTTCTATGCTCCATATGCATATCGTATGATATCACTTCGGTGTGAGAAATTCCGTCACGTTCGCGACAAATGCTCGTGGGAGGAGTTTTGTGGTCTGTGCTGTGAAACCGTCCATGAGGGGCCCTGCCAGGGAATAGCCAACTGCGTCAACTGTGGTAAGAGCCATCCCTCTGTCTTCTTCACAGGACCGCCCCAAGTCGCTACTGGGAAAACAAAAATATCTAAAGGTTTAACCGGAAAGTTTTTTTCTAATCCCTTCCTTAAGAAAAGAAGCTGGTTGTTGGTGGTGAAAACGACTTCAATGTGCCATACTCAGCGGCCATCAGGAAGGTTTTGACGGTGTCTGTCTGAGCTGACCCTTCCGCCATGTACTGCTGTACAGAATACAGATGTAGCGTAGGACAAAGGCGTTGAACCCGTCACTGCAGCTGTTCAGCACGTCCATGGGCCAGAGGCGTTGAACTCACCACACCATCCAGACCGTCCAGCAGTCCAAACTCTCTTCTGTTGGATGTTCTGGGACACCTTACACTCCCCCCTCCCTGCCCTCCCCACCCCCACCCCTCGACCCTCTGAGCTCAAATCCCAGATTAGGGGAAAAGTCGAAATGATGGAGACGGCCCACAGTCCTCCACCCATTCCCATTGGGTCTCAGCCTGCAGGCTGGTGCCGGTGAATGGGATCCTACCAAAAGCAGCAGTAACTGCATGGAATTCATTCTCAATGCTGCAGGTGTTGGATGAGGACATGGAGATGGCCTGAAATGTCTATCGCTGTCACACTGGTATCAATAATAACTTATTCCACCGGAATATCCCACATCTTAATTGAACTTTCCAATAGTTACAGCTTCTCTGTGAACAACTGAAGCCTATGGTCGTTGCTCTCCAAAGACATGGATTCACAGTCAAAAATTTCTTATCTTTTCTGGCTTTAACGTATTCTCGAAACCAGCACAGCCCACTGTGGACAGATTGACAGGAGTATTGCTACTCATCCACAAACATCTCTTGTACAACCCTACTGATTTACACTTCTCTTCAAGCCTTCGCTTTCAAGAATTGATTTGCCGAAAACACTAAAAGTGTGTTCTTCATATTTACCCCCATCTGTTTCTGTCAGTCCACAAGAACTGATCCACCTGACTTAGGAACTTCCATGGCCTTTTTTCGCTGTTGGATGATTTTAATGTACACAGCCCTCTTTGGGGTGGTAGAGGTCTCATTGAAGGTGATTTCTGAGAGCGAGATCTGTGTTGTCTAAATGATGGGTCTCCAACAGGCTTCCATTGTTCCACAGGTACACTTTCGTATGTAGATTTTTCGGTATATGACTCCTTCCTTGTGCTTGATCACGCCAGTGTGCTCACGACGATCCACGTGGATGGTAGATTTTCATTTCAAAAGAATGAATGCGCCAAGAATATGGTGCAGTTTCCGAAAAAACCATGTACTTAACAGAATTTTCAAGCGAATATAGTTGATTGTCTGCTCTTGGCAAGAATGGAACACTTGCATTCACACTAGCATCCGATTCAGTATATCTGACAATTCAGATAACGGTTCAAACCTTATTTTCAACACTAATCCCATAGAGATTGTTCTGATGTGTAAGGTTAAGATATGGTATATCGAACATCGTTATTTATTCAGAAATGTAAACACCAATGAACAAATTTTGATAGTTGCTTATCCTAAGAAAGCAGACTAGATGAAGTTCGTGTATAATAGTGTCACATAACTGAAACTGCATACACCAGTGAAGTAAATTAATGTGATCAGATTTTCAGAGTCCAATGACTTCCGCTAAGCTCTGTAATCTGTTTAGGTTATCTAAGGTCATCGATCTCATCCAGCAGCCCAGGCAGCAACCAAATCTCTCTTCCCTCTACTCCACACCTCTGTCTAACATCTCCACTTTCCTCCAGCTACCTCTGCAGTACTGGTTCCCATCAGACCAATACCCAAACCCTATAAATCTCTCTGCCCTGCTGTGCCCACAGCTCCAGGTGCAGTGACCAGTCACGACCCCAACCCTAACCCCACCCCGCCCCTCCTCCTCCTCCTCCTCCTCGGTGACTAGTCACGGCACCAACCCTAACCCCCACCCCACCTCTCCTCATCCTCTTCCTCCACTCCTTGTCTCGTCTTCCTCTCTGCCATTCTTTCCCTTCATTCTCCTGGGTATTGTAGGAAAGGTATTTAGAGTCTTTACCATTAATATTCCTTCACCATCGTCTCCTTCGGCCAAGTCCGCAATCGAAAATGGATATACTTATTGAGGCCGTGTCCTATTGGGGATGATCACACACCGCAATTAATAATAGGCAACAGACACTAGCTAATTTATGGCGTTAAGCATGCCGCTAAGCTGCACTGATAATGATGAGCCCCAGATCCAGTCCTCGGAAACCTACGCCTTTGGCTATATTTCGGAAACCTTGTTTTTGAGCTGTGCGTAGGTGAATAAGATATTAATCTTGGTTCAGCGTGGGACAGCCGTAGCGAGCGGTCACGAGTTCTGTTCTCTCTGGAAACGTTGAATGCAGCCTAAGTGAGCTTTTCCTGACTTTGTCACTATTTGAATAATAGATAAAATAAATAAATGAATAATAATGGAGATATGAATATATAAATGAATAAATAATGAATAAATGAACACGTAGGGTAAGTTTTGCTCCCACAAGAAAACCTAACACAGAGTAACTTTTATCAAGACCGGCACACAACCTTTTAAACTTGATAAAGTCAGATAAATACAAACACGAACAATCTAATGGGGGGGGGGGAAGAGAACAAGCGCAGGCCAACAACTCAACTGTCTTCATAGTAATGACTTGGTAAAGATTTGGACTTAAGAGGGGGCTGGGGGAGAAGAAGGAGGAACTGGGAACATGAAATAAGAAAATATATTCTAGATATGAAAACTCTTCACTAGCTACATGAGAGGGACCATCGTAATCCCTTTCAAAGGCAGATCTATTTGTATTGGCTGCTCCAAGGCCTCTCATCCGCTGGATCGGAACTCATCAGGGAGACACGGCTGGTTGTGTCTGTGCTCCTGACGTCAAATAGAGACACACCACAGTTCATAACACCATGGTGTTCTCACCACCAAGGGTTTCAAAAGAATCCAACAGCACCCTTAAAACAGCCAGCGAAAGGTAGTAGAGAATGTCAATATACGAGTTCAACCCATCACATCTGTTCTGCCTCGCAAACCCCCTTTTCAACATCCACTTTTGTTATTTAGCCCTATAACCCCTGTTTTTGTTTTGTTTTTCAAAAGCAAAAAATAATATTATCAAAACAGCAAATAAAAGATGCTATGAAGGGTTTGCGAGGCAAAATACACATGGTTAGGTTGAGCCTGTATATTGACATTCTCTTCTCTCTGGCTTATTCATAAAAAAATTATAAAATTTTTGCAAAAACTCTTCGCATCTGGCCGCATTAATGATTACCTCTGGGTCTCCCTCTGGGTCTAACTTGAGACCCTATGGCGCCCTAGAGCCCCAATCCAGACCCAGAGGGTCACGTATAACACGGCCAGATGCGAACAGTTTTGAGAGTATGCCTCCAATAGTAGTATTTTTTCTTACTTGCCTGCTCCCTATTTTGTCTAATTTGGGCAATCCCCCCACGCAATGATCCCCCCACCCCCTTTTTAGTGACTCTTCCTGGGTTTGCGGGCGTTTATAGCCGCGCCAGTGACCCAGAATGCCATGATAACCAAGTATACAAAATTGCTGCAGGCAATCTCTGTCCACCTATCAACTTCTTCTCGGTCTCTTCGCTCATCTTCTCATAAACTTCTGAACATTCCTAGGCGCTCGTTAAAGACAGTCGGTGAGAGAGCATTTAGCTTTAGTGCGCCCACTCTTTGGAATTCTCTTTCTGATAGCTTACGTAACCTGCCCACATTATCTAAATTCAAGTCAGAGTTAACATACTTCTTTAGGAAAGCCTTCTTCAACCATATAATCTAAATGCTGCGTCTATTATTCTGACCTGACTTTTTATGTACTGCATGCAAAACTGTATTGTTTACGCTTGACTTGATAAGTGCGACTGTGTCGGTGAGTGTGTGTGAACACATGTTAGTGCGAGTGTTTGAGAGTGTGTTGAGCGCAATGAGTTGATCCCAAGAGTTGCGCCATATAATATCCATACATTTTTGTTATTATTATCATATTCTCGAAATTAAGAATTCAACATTTATATATAAACCCAACACACAGAAAGCTTTTACAATTCTGTGCCTAGAGTAAAGTTGTTTTTTATTTGTTTAAAACAAAATCAAAGCTAAACAACAACTGTATTCTACATTACTTCTTAGTTACTACTTTGTGCAATATTTACTTTAAAAGCTTTAGCAGATAAAATATAAATATACAGCTTTTAATAATCGATTCTCTCTTAGAGAGCTATAAATAGAATCAATTAAGGGAGACATTACTTGATGCATAATTAAGGTAGACAAATCGTTTTCATTATTATTGTATGCTTATTATGTTTGTTAATGATTACTCTGTGTGTGAACAAGGGAAGGCAGAAATCAGTAACACCTGCCAACGCACACTTGCCAACGCACACTCGCCAACGCAATCAATAAAGGACGTTGTCTGCTGTGACGCATGCATTATTGATTTGTTTGTAAAGTGCTGGTATGATTGCGCGCAATGAAGTCAACAACAAAAAATATCTGCATTAAGATGGTTTTTGCAGAGATTTTTTGTTTTTAATTACATAAATATTTGGGTTTTAAAAATGAACCCCATCCCACTCACAGAGCTTACGAATATATGCAGCAAGTTAGAGTTAGTGGACAACGATGAATAGAGTTAAGAAATATGTTTAATGAATTAATCATGGATCTTTTTAAGCGCATAAATGTACAGGAAAGCGTAATGCTAGCTATCAGTAAAGTACCAGAGTGTTTTTCAAATGCCCCCACCAGTAAAAGCGTTATTTGCCATTATACTTAGTTATATGACCCCTGAATATGATAACCTGTCTGTTTGACTTTCTACTAACCAAGAAGAGGTGCATATTTATCATCTTTCCACTTGATTTATTTTTTAATTTACTTAAATATTTTGGGTTAGAAAAAAGAACCCATGAAGAGATATTTGACAGTGATGAACGATTAAGCAATATGTTTAGTGAAGTAGACATGGATATTATTAACCCCACAAACGTTCAGGAAAGCGTGACACATGCTATGAGTAAATACCTGAGTCTCTTCAAATCAGGCCACCTGTGGAAGTGTTGTTAGTCATTCTGATCGATTATGTAACACCTGATGATAACAATCTGGAAGTCTGGGTTTCAACTAAACAGACAGAAGTTATAGCTATCACGACTTTAATTCTGACTGGGCTGATTACATGCTTACACAGTTTAAACCATGCGAGTGAAGAAGCAAAACTGCGCGGCCCTGGGTGGTCTGAAGGAACAGTCCCTTGAAATCAGATTAAAACGAACAAAATATTATCCTATAGTCGGCAATTCTTACATTCCTCTTCCAAGAGAGTAAGTGTTGAAACGAGCAGCCTTACATACAAAATTCTGACAATGTGTTTCATGTGGTGTGTGTTGGCACATTTACATCCTATTGGAATGCAGACAGAGTCCTCCAGTATATGAATAATACAGACATGAGCTGAACTTCGATAAAATAAACTTTCCAGTAGTATGGAAAGTACAAGTCAGTTTGAAGAACAAACACAAACCAATAACTGTAAACGTATATACATGGTCTGTAGTAGATAATCTACAACCTCTAGGGATCTCCCCCAAAGCCCCTACTTTAGGTGAATCACTTAAGAACCATGTAGACTTGATACTGTTTACAGACGGCCCTAAGAGCCATTATGTATTAATCAGATCAATTAGCAGACTGTTAGCCCATACATCAAAGGATAAATCTAAACAAGAGATTTGTTTGGTTAGAATGCCAACTATAGAAGCAGCTGCCAAACATAAGAATCATCGTTAAAGTTTTGAAGACTGTGAAACCAAACTTGCTGTGCCTCCACCAGGGTCTAAAGTTAGTTTTTAAAAAACTTACACAAAATGCAGATGAACCCATACGTTGTTTATACTGACTTTGTGGCCTTGAATCGCTCTTGCCACAGTATCAAGTCCAACAACAACTAAAACAACAAATACAAGCCTTATTAAACATCATCAGATGTGTTCTTATGCTGTTATTGTTGTTAGGTCAGATGGCACACACACAATGCGACCAATAATTTACATAGGTCCCAACGCAGCTAATAAATTTTTACATCAAATGAAACAAGTTCGCAATCAATGTGCCAATCGCCTGAATCTCTCTGACATCATTTGACTCCTGAAGATCAAGAACGGTATAAATTAGCCACTCACTGTTGGATTTGCGGCTTAGAGCTAACACCTAACAGTAAAGAAAACCCACAGTAAAAGACCACGATCACATTACTGGCAAATTTTAGGGGGCGCAGCACAACACAGTTGCAATCTACAATTAAAGTTTGACCCCAAGACTTAGAAACTACCCATCTTCTTTCATAACTTACGAGGTTATGATTCTCATTTTATTACGCAAGCAGTGACTTCTGAATATAAGAGAGTTAGCTGCATTGCACAGTCTTCAGAAAGTATATGACCTTCACCGAGACTGTTCATCCTTTTATGACTCTGCGCAACATTTGATGGGGAGTTTAAAATAAATTAGCAGGATCGCTACATGACTGTCCAATAACTAGAAACTATTTTCACCCCCTCTTTAGTACGTAAGGCAGTTATCCGTATGAATACATAGACTCATGGGAGATGTTTGATGAGCCAGCGCTGCCGCTTAAGGAAGACTTTTACAGCCGTCTTGCAGGCAAAGACATAACTGACTCTGACTATGAACATGCACAGAAAGCCTGTTTGTTTTTATTCTCTGTAATGTGGTGCACAACTCTTTCATAATAAATAACTGTTTTACTTTTATACTGGGTTAAGACTGTTCTAGCCAGTCCAAGGTTAGTTATAACATCAAACTCAAGAGAGATGTCAGTAACTGTGTATTGGCTAAAGGGTATTCGCATAGATAACAGACTCGCTAGTATTAAATGTCAACTCATAAGTAAGTTTTATCTTTTAGTGCGCCTTGGTAATATGGCTGATGCGCCTTCAACAGTTTCAAAATCTAGAGGAACGCAAATCTGTTGCCAAATGCCGGTTGCTACTGACTGGTCTTTATTGTCGTCCTCCGCATCCTCCGCAATTAGTCTGTGTTTAAGGCCTTTTGGGCCCTGTATTCCCTGAAAATTTTGTCTTTTCTTTCTTCTGTCGTCGCAGCCATAGGTCAGAACAGAGTGCAAAAAATGTCTGCGTTGTTTAGCGAGAAGACTTCTCTGCCTCCAGTTTGATTATCATAGATTTAATGATGGCCCTACCCAAGTTAGCAAACAACAGTAGCATTAGGATCCACTGCTGAATTACTATTTATTTTGAATGATAGTTTAGTCGTGCCTGGCATTATAACATTATCAGCATCAAGATCAGGGAAACTGACTGTTAACACGTGACCAGGCTCAACTGTTGATGGATTATTTTTATAACATGCACAGTCCTGTCTTACACTACCACTTTTTACGCCCAAGGGTTCTTTCGCTTTTCTGTATGGATCAAGATCGCAGCCGTATGCAGTCATTCCATTTTTTTCTAAATAAAATAAATTTTTAGGGTCTCCCGATATGGATGAAGCAATTATGACGTGCCTGATCCTGCTGAAGATGAAACAGCAGGTCCTTCATTGCGTGAAGAACTTGGAGAAGCAGCAGGTCCATTTGCGTAGAAGACTTGAGGAGAAGTTCTTCACTCGTAGGAGTAGATCCTTTACTCCCTAAAGCTCGTCACAGAGTATTGCGACAACGATTTCAATCATTCTATTGAAGCATAGGACAAGAAGCTGCCAGGAGCAAGCAGTTGATCCTAACGACTTTGAGCAAGATGCAAGTAATCATCTGTACATAAGGACTAGAACAACAGGCAAAACGTGTACAAGTTACTACAAAGACCGACCCAGCTATATTTTTTTTAAATATAAACAATTATTAACAGGCTCTCTATCGCTGACCGGGAGACGATTGAATATTTTCAGATCTAAAGCCTGATGCTGTTAGAGTTTCACAAAACGTGAAGCAAAGTTGCCAACGCTATTTGAATTGCCAAACATCCCTCTTCAAGAATTAAACCAAAAAGCAAATAAACTAATAACAGAAATTGAAACGATTTTTTAATGAGGAGAACACAATTAAAAACAATAAATGATTCAGCTCCATTGCCTACGCGTGAAATCATGGGTTTAATGCTGCTCTACAGACAATAAGGGGTGAACTAGCAAACACAATGAGGGCAAAACTTTGATGACTGGATAGAGAAATAGAAGAAGAAAAAATAAGTGTGGCTGATGCAGATGATAACAATTTAAGGCAAGAGGCAAAGGCTAGAATACAGCGAAAATTCAAGATTTAATGCTAGAAAGATCAGCTAGGATTTAGAAGCGCTGTCTACTAATAGAGCACAACTAGCATCGCAAACAAACAGAATCAGAGAAACTATAAACAGAACACTTTATGAAACACACAACATTAGTAAAAAGAGTAAGGACTCTGTTCTCTGAAACAGGGATTAGAATAGTTGTTATAACAGCGAAGTGTTGGTTTTGCTGTCTCTACACTCGTTTATGCATTAACTGGCAGTGCCACCAACAAGGGCCACTAGTGCCTCCAGCGCGTCCTCCAGGCCTGGTAAAGTTGGGTTAGAAAACTTATTACACCACCTGTCAAATTTATTTTTTAAAAGTTAGCTGCCCAAAGCACTTGATGCTCTGCCTGCCGCCATATTGGGCAGTGTTAATTTAGTTAGTGGGTTTTGTCTACTATAGGCAAAGTGGACCACCCGTTTTATTAATAATGGCCTGACCATCTGTGGACATTGGGGGGTGCTGGCTGCTGGTTTAAGTTTTAGTAAAATAAAGTATAGCCAACCCAGTAAAAGTTAAAAAACACAACAAGAGCTGTTTTTTCACCTAGTGTGGTCTGCTGTCGGCGTGGGTGAGGTATATAACAGGTGCTGGCTACTTTGGGCTCCTTTCTGACGGTGGCTGCTTTCTATAACTGGCGGTGGTGCGGGGTGATGGGTTTTCTAGTTTTTACTAGTTGTTCAGAGCTAGGTTTTTTTTAATAGATGGCATGGTGCAGGCTTGTGCTTTAAGCCTTTTTATGTCCTAAGTTTTGGTCATCTCCAAGCTGTGAGGATTTCATTATTATAATTCTGTATCATGCCAATTTGTAGTCTAAGGTCAGAGGGTAGCATATATAATCCATGGCCTACAACAAAGTCAGCCTTTGACCTAGCATGTGCAAGATCAGAACGTTCTTGATACCTTTTTATGCTGGAAGGCAAATCAACAGCAGAGTTAATAGCATCGACTTCTAAATTAGCCAAAATATTGTTTTCTTGCGTCGAAGCCTGTAGATTGATCCACTATGCTAGACTTGGTCGGCTGTGCCTGCGCGCTCCTAATAGACACCAACGTATGTTTGTATGGAGTCATTAAGTCTTTGCACTCCTGGGCATTGATTAGGCCTTTACTTCATCCTAAAAAAAATGTTGTCCAGGCACTGGAGTGTTTTTGTTCTATTGACCCCAATCTAACTTGAGAGTTTGGCTTAAAAGAGGGTGTGCCCAGGCCAGTAGTCATAATTGTTATCTCTACATACACACCACAAATACAATGTGCCCAACCCGTGACTACAGTCTGAGACTTTTGTATAAAGTCAGTTGAAAGTTTAATGTTAAATTCATTGCAGCTTTTTTTCATACGCCATTCTTGTCCATTGGGTTGTTAAATGGAGGAGGAAGGATTTATCGTTTGGGAGAGGCACTTGTAGTTCAGTTAGTATAATCTATACTGTTAATAAACATGAAAATTATATAGTTGACCTACTAAGGACGATTGGGAACACCACACCACACACACACGGTTGTAAATGGTTTGCATATGAAACACCACAGCCAGTAGCTGAGCAGTAAATTGCAAACTTTAATTGATTCTGATAAAAAAAAAATAAAAGCATTGAGGCTTGACTGGACCATAATTTAGGCACTGTCATTTTTTTTATTGAGGATTTAAATATGCTTGTAGAGGATTTACAAGTCTGGGCTTAAAAGCCATATGTTTCATCTACTGCAATGGTTTAGACTACTGAAGTCCCATGATTTGGGGTTATAAAACGCTCCTACAGTGTAAGTGTCGCACTTTCGTTATATTTAAAAGGTTCCATTTTTAAATAGTTTTTAAAAGCTGTACGTTAATAGACCCACAAAACGAGCGCGTATTTTTAAAGTATCCACTTGATAATAGACGTGGTCAGATATAGGGTTGCTCTCAAAAGAACTTGGTTTTAAAGTTATGTGGTTTAACATATCTGAAGAGGCTCAAAATAATTGGATTAATATTAGTAACCAACAAGGCAATCAAATAAATCTTGTAAAATACCAGAGGGTTATTACACCTTTTGTTCTTTAAAAAAGATTTAGTATTTTACGGATAGGGCATATTGCTAAAAGTAACAATGCAAACCTCAGAATTACTATGCATTTTGCCACTAGAAGAAAGAAAGGAGTTATGTTTTTTCCTAAGGCCTTGCTCGAATTTTAGGCTTCCACAGCAGTAGCAGAGCTTATCATTTTAGTTCAAAGAATGACAACCTATCAACTTTGAGGGTAATGAAGCCATCTGATTTTCATCAGTAACCCAATGCTGTTTGTCATTTACAAGAGGTTAAAAACAGAACAGTAATTTATTTGATGGTCTCAACCATCTACAGTTTTAAGAGCAACGCCATCAACTAAGGTGGGTTGTTATTGACGATTATCACTTTAATCACATTTGATGAAAAACAGGCCAATTTAAAGAATTAATTGGTGGGTGGTTAAAATGCATTGTGTGTAAAAATAACTAAGCCCAAGACGGAAAACTGCTTGATTGTTCTGATTTATTAATAGCGCTATGACATGAAATAAAATAAGAAACAGAGTTTATTTTTCTCGCAAACCCCTTATTAGCATCTTTTATTTGCCCGTTTGATTAATATTATTTCTTTTGCCCTTTTTGCTTTTTTTTTTTTTAAAAACAGGGTGTAGGGCTAAATCGCAAAAGCGGATGCTGAAGAAGGCAGGGTTTTGCGAGGCAGAATAAGATGTGACCGTGGGGTTGAACCCGTTATGACATGCTCTGTAGTAAGATGAAACAAACGAAAGTGTGGGAGGAAAAACGTTGTCTGAAAAACTAAAGAACATTATGACCCATGCAAACAGTAATAAATGTAAGGAGAGACAGTCTTTGAGCCTACGCTTGAGGGATTCCACCCAAGGATACAAAAGGAGATCAAAAAGACAAACACAAACACGGGACAGAAACAAATACAAATGACCTCGATTTAATCGAAACGAAATTGAGAAATGAAAGTGTGAGGCAGGGAACAGTAAACAATAAAACAGTAAACAGGAGGGTAACTTTTGCGCTCCCATACGAAAAGCCTAAACACAGTTGAAAAGCAGTGCACATGTGTAATAACGATTTTCCCGCTAAGTGTTCAGATATTGTATCTTGAGCAATGACATCGCAGTAATGTTGAGAAAATGACAAGGGGTCATGTATCCCCCAAAAACATTAAACCGCCCGGAAAAAATCCTAAGCGCATCTCAGAAGGTTTCACCATTCAAATCACCGATTTGCGCAATAGACATAAACATACATTTGTTATCAATAACTAGTTACACATTGGAGGTATCCAGTGAAACTAATACCATTAGATACATCAAAATGGACATAAAAAGGAGAGACCTTCTGGGGGAATGTACTTGCAAACATACAAAAGATCACTGTCTCATATTACAAACAATATTTTGTCAATGCAACACACACAATGAATTAGGAGGTATACATTTCAATAGAGACTACAAAGGGGTGAATGAATTCATTCTTCAGAAAACAAATTACAACTCCAGGTCGTCTCCAGGGTCTCCGCAAATTTTACTTGAGCGTTTACAAGAATCTTATTCCCCCCCCCCCCCAACAAACAGAATAATTATTGTACTTCAATAGAGACTAACAAAGGGTGGAACGCTTTAGGTGAATTCATTTGCATTAACTCTCGTAAATGTTACTGCAGGTTTACAAGATTCTCTTATACCCAACAAACAGATCAATCATGACATTCCTCTTAAATGTAACTCACTATAAACAAATGAAGATAAAACCAATAAGAGAATATGATATAAAAATCGGATATCAAAAAGTTTTTATAGCAAACCATGTGCATCCCTGTTAATATAAAGCAAAAGGTTTCTGCTACAGTAGAAGAAACCATGTTGTTAGTGTATTCAAACGGAACGGTCGGCCGCTCTGCCAAACAGGCTTGCCTCGACGAACAGTGTGTTCACCGTGGGACACGCCACCGTGACCGACAGGTCCTACCGGTGTAATGAATCCATTCTTAAAACTCCCCTCCACTTTTTAAACTCCCTAGGGGAGTTAGAAATTACTTACTTACGTACGCTACAACTACCTTCTGGGGCATAGGCCGCACAACAAGAGTCCTCCAGGCATCACGGTCCCCAACGCTGTCATATCTGCATGCAGGTCTCGGCGCCAGGAGTTCCTTGGGCGGCTCTCTCTTTCTTTTTCCCTGCGGGTTCCAGGACAATGCCTGCCTGGTGGTGTTGTCGGCAGGCTTTCTAGGGGGTGGCCTATCCACCTCCATCTCCTTTGGAGAATATCTGCATCGGCTGGCTTCTGATTTGTCTGTTGCCACAGGTCCTCGTTGCTGATCCTGTCTGGCCAGTGGATCCTCAGTATGCGCCTCAGACAGGAATTGATGAAAGTCTGGATCTTGTTGGTGATGGTAACTGTGGTTCGCCACGTCTCAGCTCCATAAAGAAGTACTGATTTGACGTTGCTATTGAATATCCTTATCTTTGTCGACGACGCTGCCAAGGTAAGTGAAGTTGTCCACCTCCTCCAGCGCGTTGCCTTCTAGCATGATGGGGTCTTGGTTACAGGCAGACAGGCAGAGAGACCGGGGTGGGGAGAGAGGCAGGGAGGGGGGGGTCTATATTAAATGTTTATTTCTCATATCATGACTAACACACAAACCTGAATGTTTTGGGGTGGGGGAGTTAATCTAAAACAGGAGGGGAGTCATTCTGGCGTGGTTTGTTTTAACTCCCGGGGGAGTTAAAATTGGCGCGTGCTAATTTTAACTCCCGGGGAGTTAAAAAGTGCAGGGGAGTTAAAATGGTTGTTACACTGGTGTTGTGTCACTGAGGTTCCCATTTCTGTACATAATTTTTTATCATGTGGCCAGCCGACTCCCCATCATGATTCGTTCAAGTTGCCATGGGTATCACAGAAGTACTTTTGCCATCGATAATTAAATGGTAAAAAATCTTAGAGCTTTTTTTTCCCCCGTCCAGCTCTTGTCTCTTGAGATAGGAGGAATGGCCACGTCTGATTTCCCTGACATGAAAAGAGAAATCCTCTCCAACAAAGATGTTGCTGCCCTTCAATTTCGTTTTGGCCTTGAGAATTCTGATCTTGTCTTTGTACGACGAGCAGCAAGCTATGACGGGAGAGTTATCTTTTGCATTTAACCTGTGTACACGGTCAGATTCTATTTCCCGTGCTGTGTCCAATTTGTCTGAAACCAGGTCGAGTAATTTCCTTTCACATTGTTCAATAGTCTCAGTTTGGTGTCTTGGGATGCCATAAAAAAAAAAAACAAGATTTTTGTGCTTGGACCGACGTTCAAAATCATCCGCTTTTTTTCTTTCTATTGCTCTACTTTAGCCAAAAGCTCAGAGATTTTCTCTGCCAAGTCCAAGTTTTCTTTCCTCAAATTCCCCACCTCCTCCCGCAGATCATCAAATCGACAATGCATAGCAGCAAACTGATCGCGAAGGTCCTTTAGGCTGTTTTCATTTTCAGCACAACTTTCAGTCCAGCTATTCATCCTGTCTGCTATGGTGGGTTGCTGGGGAGAAAACAAGAGTCGTCTGCCCGGCGTCCAGAGAAGCCCTGGTCCTGTCCCTGTTGGTCTGAGAGAGAGAGAGAGAGAGAGAGAGAGAGAGAGAGAGAGAGAGAGAGACAGAGAGACAGAGAGAGAGAGACAGAGACAGAGACAGAGAGAGAGAGACAGAGAAGAGAGAGAAGAGAGACAGAGAGACAGAGAGAGAGATAGAGAGGGGGATGGGAGAGAGAGAGAGAGAGATTGTTTATTTGAAATATTGATGGAGCTGATTACGACATTTTTCTCCAGTCATGTTTGAGACATGTTAGACATGATCTACGTTGTGAATGTTTTGGATGTGTGCGTGTGTGTGTGTGTGGGTGTGTGTGTGTGTTGGTGTGTGTGCGTGCGTGCGTGCGTGTGTGTGGTGTGTGTGTGTGTGTGTGTGTGTGTGTGTGTGTGTGTGTGTTGTGTGTGTGTGTGTGTGTGTGTGTGTTGTGTGTGTGTGTGTGTGTGTGTGTGTGTACGTGCGTGTGTGCGGTGCGTGTATGCGTGGTGTGTGTGTGGTGCATGCGTGTGGTGTGGTTGTGTGTGTGTGTGTGCGTGTGTGTGTGTGTGTGTGTGTGCGTTGCGTGCGCGTGCGTAAGTGCTTCTGCGCACACGCACGCTTGTCCGTATGTATGTGTGCGTTGTGTGTGTGTGTGTGTGCGTGGCGTATGTGTGTGTGTGTGTGTGCGCGCGCGCGCGCGCGTGTTTGGTGGTGTGTGGTGTGTGAGAGTGAGAGAGGAGAGAGAGAGAGAGAGAGAGAGAGAGAGAGAGAGAGTTGCTGCTTTTCTATGTGAACCATGTACGTACGCCTTGAGTTTTTTAACACTTAATTTTAATAGAGCCTGCGCCTACTCACACACAGCAGGTTAAATACATTGTAAGTCAGATCTTATTCTTTGCGGTCGTTAGAAAACACACGTCAGTTGTAGACAGATTTTTTTCCTCGTAGATAAAATTGTGCTCCGCTTCCTTCTTCCAATTTTCATTTTAAAACAGTATTCTATTTCATCTTGTACGACTATCATTTATGTATATTCAATCAATATTCATGATTGCTTCTAAGATAATAATGTCTTTAGTATGAGGGCCTGTCCGACTGTTTTTCACTGTGAAGGAGGGTCTCACTTCAGCTGCGGAGTAAGTACGAACCAGAGAGGCTGATTAACTTCCTTTGAGAGAGAATAGCTGTTGCTTGCTAAATATCACGCAGCCACTATACGCACGCACAAAAGAAAAAAAAAGTGGCTGAAAAATAACCTTTTGGAAGAAGAAGAAAGAAAACCGTACCCAAGACAAACAGAAAGAAAGGACGAAGCAGAGTGGGACTTAGGAAAGGCAAGAAAGTGATGGGTCGGGAATGGTAGATACCAGAATATTTTCAGATGAGCCTATAGTATGCTTTCGACTGTGCATTTTGTATATTTGCACTAGGCTTGAACGAATAAACTTTTTTTCAGTATTTTCAGTTTAAAAGTTACCATATCTCTTTTCATGAAAATGTTTATAACAAATCATTTCTGAAAACACATACATTTCAAACCAATACCATTTATAGCAAATATATTACATACGACAAACAAACAATTTATAGCAATATATTACATACGACAAACAAACAATCAAATATTCATACATCCAATACCAAAAGGGGGACTGGGAGGGGAGGGACGGGGGGAACAAGGGTAGGGATGGGGAGGGGTTCCACAATACATCAGCATGCAGAACAGTAAATCATACACACACACAAATATTCAAATATTGCGTTCAAAAACGCACAGTAAAAGTACATCTGATGAATGTGATATAAATTATAGAAGAAATATGTTACGTTCTATTTCGAACTTTAAACTTCAATTTATTCGAGAATCGAATTGTACAAAACGTCACTTTTTGTTCAAGCTGTATACAAGTTCCATTTATAATTGCCATGGGATGTTCTAAGGTATATTTCTCCTTCAATAATGGAACAAATGTTTGTAAATTTTGTCATGCATTTAGAAGTTTACGTTTGTGTCAATAAAACAATTTTGCAAATGAAAAAAAAAAATCAAAAACAGTGTCTGTATGATCTGCTTACTCGAACAGTACAAGTTCCTTGTCAGTCATAAGATTATGACAATAATTGAAGCGGGAAAGAGGGTTCAAAGTCATCAACTGCTGAAAATTCAGCCAAAAATGGTGTGTAACGTGACAATCAAACAGCATAGGAGGAAAAGTCTGCTCCTCTTGCTCACAAACATTGCATATAGACGAGTTCACTAAACGTCCGCAGGAATAAAGAATCTCTGGGTAGGAAATAATTTATGTAGCAGTCTGATTTGAAACCATCACAACTGCACATTACCGGAATATTCTAATAACAATGTGAGAAAACATATTTTTTCCAATTTAAATCATGGGGGGAAATTGTTTCAACATACTCTGTAATCGGTAGTGGACCCTTTTTTAATACAAGACAAAGTTCTGTATTTTGAACTAGAAGGATGTATATGGATAGACCCTTTTGTAATTACAAGACCCAATTCGTGAAATTGTATGGGAAAATTCCATGACAGCATGCATTCAAAACGCCTTGATATATTAAAAAAAACTTGTTCTAACATTGGGAAAATGGTCAAGGGAAATTCTTTGTAAGTCAGGCAAGAAGGTATCATCAGTATGGTTTCGGGGTCCTTGTTTCACAAAGACAGATGTACTATGATTACACCATCTTGTGTGTAAAACCACCTTTCGGTCCCGCAATATGAACAAAAAAACATGGTGTGGTTGAAAGTTGGAGGTATTCGGCCATGACAAACTCATGAAAACTGTCATCGGACTGCACTTCAGAAGAGTTTTTTTTTTTTTGTAATGGTCTCCCTATGCATTTCTGACACAACTTTTCTTAGTCGACTTTCTTTGAAACCACATTTGCATACGCAGCACCAAAACTTCTTAACTTAGCCGAATAACTCGGGGAACATTTAATTGTAAAATCCTTCATTCAGATTCATCCAAGAGCCCTCTGAGCCAACTTATTTTTATGGAGGACTAAGATTATGTAATATTTGAGATTCTCAGTCCTCTTTCAGTCTTGTTTAAAACATCACACTTTTCTTCATCAAACTATGCTTCCCGTTACATAAATAATGTCATCAATTCATTTTCCAACGATGGCAGGTCAGGCTAAATCATCAGTAAATGTTTTTTTTCTTACAGACCAAGGTCTTAATGACTGTTATTGTCCCCAAAAGGTGTTAAATGTCGCTTTCAAAAAAAAATCAAACTTCGTCTTTGTTATTGCAAAAACGTTTTGTGTCTTCGAAAGTTAGTCCTGTAATATTGTGGTATCAGTCAAAAAACGACACTTCTAAAATTTGGAAAGTTCCAGGGTTCCAAATGAAAATATTTGTCTCTAATGTATCGAATATTTGAGTCTTTCTACTCCTAATCCAAAACAACTTGGCTTTTGTCGAAGTTTATCTTTAAACCAGAAATTTCAGCAGGTTTAGTTACAGATGTGCACTGATTCATCAATCCAAGCATAATGAGGTATCCTCTGCAAACTGAGACAATGACCTTTCCTTGTTTTTCACATTGATTGATTTTTATATTCGAATTTTTAAGAAGCATTAGTGAAAGAATCTCTGCACAAATCAAACAGAGACATGGTGAGGAGGGCCCTCCCCCCCCCCCCCTCCCCGTCTCGCTCCTCTCTATTGGAAACTAGGAAGAAAAATATCCATTTACAGATACACATGTCAAAATATCAGCGTAAAACGTTTTGACTCACGTTACCATGTCTGGTCCAAAGTTGTTTTTTTTTTTAATGTAACCATTTCTCTAGGAATGACTAAGAAACACCATCAAATGCCTTTTCAGAATCAACCAGAAGAAACATGTTAGTAACATTTTCTTTTTCGGCATATATCAAGGTATCATAAATTAAGTTAATGTTTTCACCAATGAATCTGCCTCTTTTAAAAAAACTTGACTTTCATGTATTATGGAAGGTAAAACTGTTTTTAAACAATTCGCAATTACAGGCAGATGCGACTCTGTACGTAACATTAGTGAAGAATACAGGGTGCCAGTTATCAATAAATCTTTAGTAATGCATACAATAGGTCCTCGTCTAGGTGATACTGACAGCAGTCCCCTTTGAAACCGCTCATTCACAGAAGCACACGATAACGACAAAAAGTCTTTTTTAAAAAATATAAAACCCCACAGAAAAACCTATCAGGACCAGAACTCTTAAAAATTCTTCATTTGTTTTAAAGTGGCTGCTGCTTCTCCACACGGTGATTAGCTCTTCAAAAAGTTTATTTTCGTGTCGGGTAAAGTTGAGCGGCGTCGGGTAATTCACATGATAGGTTAATATCAACCACATTTCCACAACTATACAACTGTTTGAAATATGATTTCACCTAGTCTAAAATGCCCCTTTGATCTGAGATAACAGTGCAGTCATGCTTTATAAAATTGGAATTGATTTGTGGACAACATCTACACTTCTACGTTACAAAAGTACTTGTTTGTTTTTCCCTTGATTGATTAACTTTTGATCGAACTTTTGATTGAACTGCAATGCCTTGCACTTTAGACTGTCTTCATTCTTGTACTTGTAGTTTAAATTCCTCTAACACAGGTATGTTGTTTGTTTTTAAATTAAATTCAATATCTTATCTACTTTTTTTTCTTTTTTTTCTGCCATTCTGTCTTTTCTTACATGTTGCATATGGAATTGTTCTCCCTCTTATTTTATCATTGTGGTTTCAAAAAAGAGCTGGTCACCACTTGGAAAGTCAGCTTATTATTCGAAATATAAATCAACATTGTCAAAGTTGTTAACCGGTATCATATACTGTTTTTTTAACTTCTTAATGGTATTTTTATTTGCATGATATAATTTTGTCATTTAATAAGCTGTTATTGAACTTCTGGAAAGGTCGATCACGTTTGAATTGTTCTTTTGTGATAACGCCAATAGAACACACGAATGATCTGATCGATCGGAGCCGGAATAATAGCTCAGTTGGTAGAGCGTCTGACTCGTAATCTTGGTGATCCTGGGGTTGCGGGTTCGAACCTCCGCCGGGGCGTTTCGGTACAGGGGGATTTTTCCCTCGGAGTTAACATTGGTTCTGACTCATTTCCCATACAGTCCTTCGAATGAGATTATAAACCGAGGTTCCGTGTGTGAACGCACGCATAACATCTTGGGCACACACGTAAAATCCCATCACCAACATTCGGAAGAGTAGGCCAGTTTGGCCGTTGGTATGGATGACACGTTACACACATAGCACGCACCCTGAGTGAGAAAATGGAAAGAATGAACGTAGTAAGGAATAGGAGTGATCGATATTGAACGATACTGACTGGATGACACGGGAAACGACTGAATGAAGCGTCAGCTGGCAGCTCTTTAGTCAGCACTACCCAGGTAGGCAGCCCGTTGTGTAAACGAGTGTTGATTGTAAAGCGCTTAGAGCTTGGTCTCTAGCCGAGAATAGGCGCTATATAAGTATTCATTATTATTATTGTTATTATTATATTATTATATCCTGATTTAGTCAGCATATCAGTCACCTCAGTCATCAAGCCGTTATCGATTAAAAAGTAGTCAAATCTGTTTGTTTATGTGTAAGCTCGTTTTGTTAGGATACAGTTCTCTATTAACATCAAGCTACCATATTCTGAAACGCTGCTGTGCCGTCGTTCGGTCATTTTTTTAATGGGTATGACGTTTTCACACTTACGAATACATTTCACACTTACGAATACAGTGACGTAGCCTCACATCAAGGCATGTGACGCTCCATCACATGTAGTCTAGTGATATGAATCATTTCCCCCATGCCACAACTAAAAAGGAAGAATATTCATGTGGCTTGACTAGCGTAGCGGGCTCCCCAATAATTGTGAGGTTTACTCATTGAAATAAACAATGGTGGTCATTGGGTGAAAGTGACCACTGAGAGATAGTTTAATAAGGGCTGGTAAGTGCTGGTCATGTGTTTTGAACACTGAGTATGCACTCACTAGGAGGAGGGAGGAAAGAATCAGTTTTAGCCCAGCTGATGGCTAGAGACTCGAACCTGTCAGGACGTTGGTCAAGGGGTCCTCACCGCTGACCATTCATTACCAGGTGAGCTATAGATAGTTGGGAAAGCTACAGGGGAAAACCTAAAGAAAAGAGAAAGAAAGAATTCCATATGCTGAATTGGGAAGCAGGTTACTTACACGAACCTTATTCGTGTTTCAGCCCTTCACCCTTCACCCCGTCAGCTATTCCTCCTCTGAGACGGGTGGTTAACGATGGCCATGGTGTGGGAACACACTGGTAGTTCAGCCCCAGCAATTAAAGACTCCCAGGTAGAGGAGTTGGATCTCATCATTTCCCCAGTGACAGGAGAATTCAAGGAGACAGAACGTTTTCTGATGCAGACAGGCATCATGACAGTATGAAGCGAGTCTTATCTCTGATGCAGGTATGGCATCATGATTACAGGAATTTTTTTTATTCTCCTGGTCTGGATCTTGGGCCAATGTTATGTGAAGGCCATGACTTTATAGTCTTTAGGATGTGAATATTCTTTCTTCAGCAAGAAGGAGGAATCTTGTAAGAATTTATTGATTTCAATTTGTAACCTGATTTATCTCTCAGTGTGAAGAGAAAGAGAGATACATGTATAGAATCTGTTTATAATTGTTCGATTCATTTAGTAAAGTGTTTTTCCCCGAAGGAGAGGGAGGGGAAAAAAAACATTGGTAGTGCGCCTTTTGGTTGATTGGAGAGATTGCGTGTGCGTAGACCTTGAACTGCGGACAAGAGCTGCTTGAACTACAGTGTCGACATCCATACAGGCTGCTGCGGCAATGCAGGATAAAAACAATATAGGCCATTAGTTACTTACCCCGTTGACACCCTCATGGTCAAGAGACCCTTAATAGAGACGGATTTATTCTCTCTCTCTCTCTCTCTCTCTCTCTCTCTCTCTCTCTCTGTGTGTGTGTGTGTGTGTGGTGTGTGTGTGTGTGTGTGTGTGTGTGTTTGGGGGGACATGAGGGGGAAAAAGCTTGTATGGTTGTGATTTCAAACTGATCACATAAACGTAAACAACCATGTGTTAAGAAGATGGATGATGTATCATCATCAGTACGCAATTAAGTTGTTCAAGACCAGAACTGACTGTATCCTCCAAACGCTTGTCTTTCGAGAGATTGTGTAAATCACAGCCATTTTACGTACATCAGCCTCTGTTGTGTCATGCAAAATACAGAAATCACTCTTGCATTTGATAAAAAGTAACTGTCTGGTCAAAGAAAAAAAAGAATTAAAAGGAAACGAAAATCAAGGGAAGACGTTTTCTTTAATTTCCAGACACTCTTCCAACAGAATCTGCTAGAACGACAGACTGAAGAAATGCGGCAAGAAAGGGAAACCATTGCATCGGGAAAGACAAATCAATATCGCTGAGTTACTTGTACTACATGATTTCAAGAGGGCGCCAACCTGAGGAGCTTTAGAAACAAATTGAAGTAACCAGGAATACGGGTTGTCAAGTAATACATTGTAACATAGTGCAGTAAAAGTGCGTATCAATGACAAAAAAATATACTTTAAAACGTACATTTTGTAACCAAAGTACGTCCAGTAATTTAGAGTTATTGTCTTGTATTTTTGAGTTATTGACATGTATAATTGGTTTCCAAAGCAAGTTCGAATAGTAAATATGGTAACACACAGATTATATTGTAACTGATTTCATTCTAGAAAGGCAGTTAAACTATTAACGTGTTTCGTCAAATTCGGATAATGCTGAAAAACTTGAACATGAGGACCTGATAGTTTTCCCATATCATCGTATGTAAGCAACTGATTACAGTGTGAATTTCATTAATAATTTCATTGATTTCGTATATAAAACGTAGAGTATATAATGGTACATTGATTGTCGTTGACTCTATGCTTACTCATTTTTTTTCTTTTCCACAAAGATAGACGGTATTTTGAAACAACGCTGTACTTATCCGAACCTCAAAGAAGCCATATTTTTCAAATGTAAATAGAACCGAAGTTAAAGCCTGAATGCATGTTTTACGACAATGTGTTGAAATGACTCTGATGGCTGTTTTGTTTGTGTGTGTGTGTGTGTGGTGGGGGGGGGGGGGGGGGGTTCAAGAATACAATGTACATCGACCCGGCCACCCTTGGCACTCTTCCATCACTCCACACCTCCCGCTCCCCTCCCCCCCCCACCCCCCCCTTTAATTAAAATGTCTATATTTTGCTTGGATGAAGATGAGAAACGCACCATGTTAACAGAATTAAAAAAAGTACAATGTGTGTGTGTGATTGTGCAATCTGAATAGTAATTTTGAATGCTTTCGTTTCTGTTTTATATACATGCAGGCATCATGATATCGCGCCTCAGTCCAGCACATCAACATAGGCTGATACATATATCGGACAATTCTACTTCTTCACATTTTTCAACAATACCAGCATCGCTTTATCAACGCACAGAAACTTGCAGTTCTTCAACTTGATCAAAACTGTCATGAAATTTAAAGACCATACAAAGCTATTTTCATTTTCAACTTATCCCATTTCTATCCACAGAATCCAAGTAGCCATAATATTTCACCTTTAGAACACAACAACAAAAACAACGGCAACTTTTCATAATACTATGAATTTGAGGCCAGAGGTACTACTAAAAACACTCACAAAATCTACAGCATTTTGCTTTATTCCTTTTGATTTCATTCATGCATTTCTCAAACATTTTTTATCTGCATTCCAAGATGACAAATTAACACTTCGTAAAATGAAAAAAAGTGGTTACGAAAAAATATTTCCCCCACAAAATACCTTTTCAAAGTTAGCTGTTATAACTAACTCAAGTACACTAAATACAATACTTAATTGCATACTATTGAACATGATTACGTTATTCTTTATGCAGAGTGGGTACTCCTCAAAATCATTCAATGCTATGAATGATTTATTTCAACTGTCAGTTAAACACTTGTCAGTAATTCTAAGCACACAGAATAGAGCTGGGAAAATCCTTTGCAGGAACCCAGGAATGGAATGTTAAAACCACAAATCTGCAGAAATTTTTGGCAATTAAAACCACAATTGTGATGGCTATCTTAGAAATAATCTGTTCTTTTCTTTTTAGATCTGGAGTTTACGGTCTGTCGAACAAAGACCACTGTCCACACCGGATATCCCGATGCATATTTTCAAAGTTTTATCGTGTCCCTTTCTCCTTTTGGAAATGGAGACGTAAATATGATCCACATGACATGCTTCAGGTATTTTCTCTTGTCGCAAAATCATGTTGGAAACCATTTGTAGGGTTAAAATTATTTGTGTGGATGACGCTTTCAAGAACTCATTATCACAGGATATGCCACCAAATGTCGCCAGGATTCAGACAAAATCTCCTGGATGGTCAAGCGCCTCGTGATGAATGTTTTGAACCACTTAGGATCTGTTCTTGATGACTTGATGATCTGTAAGCAGAGGCAGATAATCAAGTCATGAAGACACGGTCATCAGGAAGCAGAGCTACATTGTCAGTCTTTAATGAAATGATGACCAATTAGGTGACCACTAGGATCTGTTCATGAGGGCTCTGTAGACAGCAAGACCACTCACCACCCGCCTACAGGAATACCAAAAACCGATCTACTTCTGCCATACACGAGCACCTACAAACCACAGGCCACGGTTTCAGTCCCCAAGAAACCAAGATTTTTTTATCTACAGAACCCTTTCTTACAAAAAGAAAAGTTAAAGAAGCCATCAAAATCAAGACCAGACGCCCCAGCCTGAGCCGAAATCAAGACTTTGAACTTCCCCCTATCTATAATCAGATCCTGACAACCATTCACCCTACACAACAGTCGCCCACCAGGCCTCGCTGCCACAACAGCAACAGTGAGTTTTTTTTATTCTGAGTCCTTAATTATTTTTGTAATGTTGAATCCAGAATCCAGAAACCAACATTCTTATAAGTGGTCACTGCAGGACAGCCTGATGTACTAACAGAGCTAGATGGTCACTGTAGGACAGCCTAATGTACTAACAGAGCTAAGTGGGTCACTGTAGGGTAGCCTGATGTACTAACAGAGCTAAGTGTCACGGTAGGGTAGCCTGATGTACTAACAGAGCTGAATGGTCACTGTAGGGCCGCCTAGTGTACTAACAGAGCTAAATGATCACTGTACGACGGCCTGATGTCTAACAAGGCTAAGTGGTCAGTGTACGATGGCCTGATGTACTAACAGAGCTAAATGATCACTGCACGACAGCCTGGTGTTACTAACAGAGCTAAATGGTCAATGTACGATGGCCTGATGTACTAACAGAGCTACGTGTCAGTGTACGATGGCCTGATGTACTAACAGAGCTAAATGATCACTGTACGATGGTCTGATGTCCTAACAGAGCTAAGTGGTCAGTGTACGATGGCCTGATGTCCTAACAGAGCTAAGTGGTCAGTGTACGATGGCCTGATGTCCTAACAGAGCTAAGTGGTCAGTGTACGATGGTCTGATGTCCTAACAGAGCTAAGTGGTCAGTGTACGATGGCCTGATGTCCTAACAGAGCTAAGTGGTCAGTGTACGATGGCCTGATGTCCTAACAGAGCTAAGTGGTCAGTGTACGATGGTCTGATGTCCTAACAGAGCTAAGTGGTCAGTGTACGATGGCCTGATGTCCTAACAGAGCTAAGTGGTCAGTGTACGATGGTCTGATGTCCTAACAGAGCTAAGTGGTCAGTGTACGATGGTCTGATGTCCTAAAGAGCTAAATGATCACTGTACGACGGCCTGATGTCCTAACAGAGCTAAGTGGTCAGTGTACGATGGTCTGATGTCCTAACAGAGCTAAATGATCACTGTACGACGGCCTGATGTCCTAACAGAGCTAAGTGGTCAGTGTACGATGGCCTGATGTCCTAACAGAGCTAAATGATCACTGTACGACGGCCCTGATGTACTAACAGAGCTAAGTGGGTCAGTGTACAATGGCTGATGTACTAACCAGAGCTAAATGGTCACTGTACCATAGCTTGATATACTAACAGAGCTAAATGGTCACTGTACTATAGCCTAATGTACTAACAGAGCTAAATGGCTACTGTACTATAGCCTGATGTCCTAACAGAGCTAAATGGTCACTGTACCATAGCCTGAGTACTAACAGAGCTAAATGGTCACTGTACTATAGCCTAATGTATAACAGAGCTAAATGGTCACTGTACTATAGCCTAATGTACTAACAGAGCTAACTGGTCAGGGTACTATAGCCTGATGTACTAACAGACTAAGTGGTCACTGTACGACAGCCTAATGTTACTAACAGAGCTAAATGGTCGTGTACTATAGCCTGATGTGTACTAACAGACTAAATGGTCACTATACGACAGCCTGATGTACTAACAGAGCTAAATGGTCACTGTACCATAGTCTGATGTACTAACAGAGCTAAATGGTCACTGTATGGTAGCCTGATGTAATAACAGAGTACTTGGTCAAGTTCAGCCTGACAGACATCAAGTAACCATGCCTGCAACTGCTGTTGCAAAGCTGAATTAACAGTGCAGACAGCTTAAAAGCAGTAGTAGTGAGGCAAATGCCATCATCGGAAATATTAAGGACGACGTGTTTTGCCATATCCTCAGAAAACCAGACCGAAAAGAACACACACACAGGTGACACACACAGCGGCTGTACCTGCCTACAACCTCAGTTCATGTTTTGCCGATTCACTCACAGGAGGACATTTCTATCAATGGCACCCATGGTCATTGCTTATTTCCAAGCCACCAGGCTGAGGGCTCGTCGCACCGTGCACAATACGAATTCGGGTTCCGAAAGAGAAGATGGTGAGACTGCAAAATACATGAATGCAGCGCCAGCCTTCCATTTCACAATCGAATTTTGTAAAACAGCAAAAGAGAATCGTGCGATGACGCAATCAAGTCCAGATGCCCTGCTGAAGTTGAACTGCTCTACCCAATGTACAGTGTAAACAAATCGACTGACACTCAGTGTGAAACATAGCTCCCCTGGCTCACTGGAAACACAACAAGACGTCTTTTTCTTCTCTGCTGTTCGCAAGTCTGAATCACCAAGGCTTGAAGCCATTTGTTTGTCTTCATCCTGATGGTAAGTAAGGTTTTTTTTCCACCATCATTTTATTGTTCATTAAGTGCACTTATGCTTTCACGTAAGACTTCCCGTAACATTGTGAACTATTGTCTTGTTTTGTACAATCGATTCGTCATGAATTTTAAACACGTAACAACACTAAGAAAGCAGCAACAAACTAAATGAACAACAGCTACTCTCTCTCTCTCTCTCTCTATCTCTCTCTTCTCTCTATCTCGACGACACACCACACACACACACACACACACACACGCGCGCGCGCGCGCGCGTTCGTATGTGTGTGTTGTGCGCGCGCGCGCGACGCGCACGCGCGCGCGCGCGGATTGGTTGGTGTGGGTGTGGGGTGTGTGTGTGTGTGTGTGTGTGTGTGCGTGTGTGTGTGTGTATGTGTGTGTGTGTGTGCGTGTGTGTGCGTGGTGGTGTGTGTGTGTGTGTGTGTGGTGTGTGTGTCTGCAAATGATAACGAAATTCCATGCGTGGTTTTTCTAAAATATACAACGCGAAAAAAAAAATAAACGACAGGACGATGAGACAATTAGTAAATGAACACAGTTTTTTTTTTCCCCTTGTCCCAAAACTCTCCCAAGCGATGATTGTTCTTGATATGCAGGTTATTTACAGACTTCAGGGTGGGACGGTGTCTCTGTGTTTTCAACATGGGCCAGGAGCTGTATCACTCTGACGATAACCCCCTGGTAACATCATCTTTCTCAGTTTTCTCCAATTCAAATTTAGATTACAGATCTTTCAACAGTTTTCTGGACAGTGTGGGTCTATGTGCTGTAAGCGTTCTGGACAAAACATCAGAATTCACCAAGCTTTTCTTTCCCGACAAGTGGAATTGCTGACGACCAGGACCAGCAGCACGCTTTATCTGTTTACATCGGCAGATTTACCACGTTAATCCATGGATTCAGAGCTTCGGTTTTCATTTCATTCCGACAAGTGAAGCCAAGACAGGTACCGGGTCAGGGTCAAAGTGGAACTGTTATCAATCTGTGTGGCTACCTTGGTCAAGCCACTTTCCTTGTGACCTGATTCTCAGTTGCTCGGAGTATGAAGACGAGGCTCTGATTGTCCCTACACATCTGAAAACTGTGGCGTGGATAAGGCACGTTTACATTTCACTTTATTATCATGACGGATTTTTTATTAAGCGAGAAAGAGAGAGAGAGGGACAGCAGACCAGACAGACAGAGAGAAATGACTGAAAATGAGATTGGACCACTGTAACTGAGTGGAGTGTGCTGTGATTTTGAAGGCCTCAACACATCAATGATGAAAGAGAGATAGGTGGACAGTTGGTTGGGCCTGAGAAGAAGGCAGTAACAGTATCTGAAATGCTCGAAGCAGCAGAGAATTTTCGAGTGGCTGTTCAGCCAACATGAGCATATTAATGCCAACAACATTATTTCACTGTGTACAATGAACATCATCCACAGTATGTTTACTTTTTCAACAACACTGTTTGAATGGAATTTCCGACCCCCCAAATCAACCCCCCACCCCCACCCCCACTCCACAGTGGGATGGAGAGATATGAGCTCTCCCTCTCTTCCCAAATCCCACATTGCCTCCACACCCCCCACCCCCCCCACCCCCCACGCCCTTCCTTCCTTCCTTTGTTTCTCCCCCCCAACGATACCTTATCACCCAATGATAATTTCCATTCCCTCCCATCATTATTAGTATTACCACACCCTCACATACTACTACCCACGAATAACTACCTACCATCGTCACTCACCACCAGTAAAGTAAAGCATTTTTCTATCTATTTAATGAATTATTTTCATTCCCTTTTACTTCAATTTCATTTATCTGTTTATTTTTAATTATTTTTATTATCTGATCAACGTTGACTGAAGCAGTATGGTCAGTGTTGAGAAATGGGCTCAATTTCGCACGTTACTCCAGACAAAACTTCCTATCACGGAATACATCAAACCAGCATTGAAACTGCGTGTCGTCAGATTGGTCCTCAGACGAAGAGGCCACACATCCTACGATCAGAGTGTGTGAAACATTCTCAAACAGAGCAAACCTCCCAAATCCAACCTTTAGGGATTTGAAAGACTCGCACTACAAGAACTGAAGAAGAAGAATTCCATTAGAATCTCCCAGCCGACAAAGGGCCGTGCCACAGTCATCCTGCAAGGGGACAGTACTATGAGAAGGCCATGATTTATCAGAAGACCACAAAGGAGGATCTACCAACAGCTGAAACAAAGATCCCACCAGCAAAGTATACGCATGCCGACCAAAACTACTACTCTCAAGGCCTGCAGATAGTCAGGAGAAACTATTTTAGAAACAGACCACGCTAGATTTGTACCCCTCAGCGACGGAGTGCCTAAGTCTAGGACTGACTAAAGTGCACAAGAGACACGTACAACCTCTGTCCCATGGTCTGCAATCTAGGGGATCCCTGAGGTATGTGAGACGGCCCGCTTCGTTGCAGACATCCTCGTAGCCTTTGGTTAGGAAAGACCAGAACATTCCTTACGGCCAACAGTGCAGGCCTGGCGAAGAAGTTGTGTAAGCTTTTGTACCACAGCCTGATGAGATTTGGTGTCCTATAACGTCACAGCATCCTGCTCACCAGTGTCACTGTTAGGGACAGCATTCAACAGAGGGAGGTTACCAGGACACGACAACAGCCTTCAGCAGCGCACCAGCCTGGCAGTGGAAACTCATCTGGATGATTGCTATCATGCTGCGCTCAACACCACCTACTTCACCTTGAAGGACAGTTCTACCAACAGACCGAGGGTGCAGCCATGGGGTCCCCTGTGAGTCCTATTGTAGCCAACGTCTTATGGAAGACTGCTTCGAGAGAAAGCCTTGGCATCGTCCACAACCCTCCTCGCTACTGGGGCCGCTACATGGACGACACCCATGACTGTACTAAAAAGATCGGCGGTTCGAAGACTTCACGACCCATCTCAATCTCCAACCAAACATCCTGCCATCAAGTTCACCTACGAGGGGGAAGGAGAGAACGGCAGTATTCGCGATGTTGATTACCTGCATTACCCGACAGAGACAGGCCTCGCCTTCTCCATCTCCACAGAAAGCCGACCACACGGACCAGTATTTGCAAATTTGGACAGTCAACATTCACTGGAACACACAGCTGGGAGTTACTCGCCCCATCACACCCACCGAGTTGAAGACCATCTGCTCCACCGACACCGCTAGGGAAGAAGAAGAGGTGTAGCACATCAAGAAAGTGATTAGTATATCGGGATACCAGACGTGGGCCTGGGTATATCCCGGGAGGGGGCGGGGGGGGACAAGAAT
>JADBJO010000739.1:0-2500 GCA_016801955.1 Conus betulinus
ACTGATTGTAAAGAGCACAGTCAGGTGATCTACTGATATTGAAAAGAACACAGTCAGGTGATCTACTGATTGTCATGACTACAGTCAGGTGATCTACTGATTGTAATGAACACAGTCAGGTGATCTACAGATTGTAATGACAAACAGTCAGGTGATCTACTATTGTAATGAACAGTCAGGTGATCTACAGATTGAAAGACTACAGTCAGGTGATCTTCTGATTGTAAAGAGCCAAGTGTGATCTACTTGACAAGAAACACAGTCAGGTGATCTACTGATTGTGATGACTACACAGTCCGGTGATCTACTGACTGCAATGAACACAGTCAGGTGATCTACTGATGCGAATGAACACAGTCAGGTGATCTACTGATTGCGATGACACACAGTCAGGTGATCTACTGATGTGATGACAGTGATGGGATCAAGTGCAGGTAGGATCTACTGATGAACACAGTCAGGTGATCTACTGATTGTGATGACTACAGTCAGGTGATCTACTGATTGGAATGACTACAGTCAGGTGATCTACTGATTGGATGACTACAGTCAGGTGATCTACTGATTGGAATGACTACAGTCAGGTGATCTACTGATTGGAATGGCTACAGTCAGGTGATCTACTGATTGGAATGACTACAGTCAGGTGATCTACTGATTGGAATGGCTACAGTCAGGTGATCTACTGATTGTGATGACTACACAGTCAGGTGATCTACTGATCTTTGGAATGGCTACAGTCAGGTGATCTACTGATTGGAATGGCTACAGTCAGGTGATCTACTGATTGGAATGACAGTACAGTCAGGTGATCTACTGATTGGAATGGCTACAGTCAGGTGATCTACTGATTGGAATGGCTGTCAGGTGATCTACTGATGGATGGCTACAGTCAGGTGATCTACTGATTGGAATGGCTACAGTCAGGTGATCTACTGATTGTGATGGCTACAGTCAGGTGATCTACTGATTGTGATGGCTACAGTCAGGTGATCTACTGATTGTGATGACTACAGTCAGGTGATCTACTGATTGGAATGGCTACAGTCAGGTGATCTACTGATTGGAATGGGCTACAGTCAGGTGATCTACTGATTAGAATGGCTACAGTCAGGTGATCTACTGATTGGAATGGCTACAGTCAGGTGATCTACTGATTGGAATGACTACAGTCAGGTGATCTACTGATTGGAATGGCTACAGTCAGGTGATCTACTGATTGTGATGACTACAGTCAGGTGATCTACTGATTGGAATGGCTACAGTCAGGTGATCTACTGATTGTGATGGCTACAGTCAGGTGGATCTACTGATTGTGATGGCTACAGTCAGGTGATCTACTGATTGTGATGGCTACAGTCAGGTGATCTACTGATTGGAATGGCTACAGTCAGGTGATCTACTGATTGTGATGACTACAGTCAGGTGATCTACTGATTGGAATGACTACAGTCAGGTGATCTACTGATTGGAATGAATAGTCAGGTTATCTACTGATTGGAATGAATAGTCAGGTGATCTACTGATTGTAATGACTACAGTCGGGTGATCTACTGATTGGACTGACTACAGTCAGGTGATCTACTGATTGGAATGGCTAGTCAGGTGATCTACTGATTGTAATGAATGCTTTAGTAACGCGCTGTACTTGGTGACATTTGTACTTTAATTCGGTGTTCTGCTGATTGTAATCAGTAGTTCAGTTCGGTGCTCTAGTTATTGTAATCTGTTGTTTAGTCAGGTAATCTAGTAATTGTCATCTGTTGTTTAGTAAGGTACCCTAGTAATTGAAATTGTAGTTTAGTCAAGTACTCTAGTAATTGTAATCTATAGTTTAGTCAGGCGCCCTGCTGATTATAATTTGTACTTTAGGGTGTTGTTGTGCTGAATATGATTAGTACATTAGTCAGTTGTTCCACTGATTATAATTAGCACTTCAGCCTAGCGCTGATTTTTTCCACTCTCTCTCTCTCTCCGTCCCCTTTTCTCTCTCTTTCTCCCTCCCCTTCTCTCTCTCTCATCCATCTCTCTCCCCCCACTCTCTCCCTTTTCCTCCCTTTTAAACTATGGCGTGTTTTTAATCACTTATCTGTTTCTCACATTCTTTCTGGTTGGCTCTCGCTTTCGTTTTCAGTTACCTTAAATCATCTCCTTTTCCCTTCTCCAATTTTACTAATATACTTTGCTTCCTGTTCTTTTAATGCCTTTTAAATGCTTGTAATGCTTTTTAAAAATCTTTCGCTTTTATTCGTCCTTTCTTTCTTTCCATCTTTCTTTGTTTTGTCTTTTTTTTCTTCCTTTCTATTTCAACTTTTTCTTTCTTTCTTCCCTAAAGAAAATGTACACATTTTCCACAGCGGGAGTGAAGTGAACGAGCCACAGAAATGCAGAGAAAACGCAGTGTACGACACTCCTGAAAATCATTAACGGAAATCACGCGCACGATGGCTGATGGCCGCAGGTAAATGCAACAATGAGTGTTTTCCCAAGCCAACGGCTA
>JADBJO010000739.1:10000-15000 GCA_016801955.1 Conus betulinus
CAGAGAAAAAAAACAAGGACAGAAAGGAAGAAAGAAGAAGAAGAAGGAGGGAAGACAAAAAAAACAAAAAAGAATTCGTAGCTGTGTAAAAGCAAGCGAAACAACGAAATGGAAGACACAGTTGTTTAGTGAATATGAAATACTGGTTTCATTCTAACGTTTGGTTTGGTTTTGGTTTTATCTGGAGGGAAAGAGAATGTTACTAATGACAGACTATCACTGCTATCGTCTTCACCAGGTGTAAAGCCTGAGTTATTCGTTCCTATACATGCGGCGATTGTTGTATCCTGGTTCGTGAAATTGTGATGTATGGTCTACTAGCAAATATGCTATGTGACATAGAACACGACTGATACAACTATAAAGTATGGCCGATAGCACACGCACACGCGCGTGCGCGCACGCGCGCACGCACACACACACACACACACACACACACACACACACACACACACACACACAACGCCATAATGAACAAGATTCGTGTGACTGTTCAGTGTGACCTACTAGTACACATACACAAGGCTTGTTTAGCTGTGGATTGGGGGCCTCTTGGCACACACAGATGGACATGCCACAAGACTTGTTTAAATGGGTGTTGTGGTCTACTGATATGAGCACACACACACACACTCTCTCTCTCTCTCTCTCTCTCTCTCTCTTCACACACACACACACACACACACACATTCATAAACAGAGAGAGAGAGAGAGAGAGAGAGAGAGAGACACAAGACGAGTGTAACTATGAAGTGAGACCCTTTTACACACTGAGCGTCACACACAATGAGTTCATGGAACAGAGTTTGTTTAACTGTGGGATCTGGCCTACTGGAATACACACTCATGTGGAACAAGCCCTATGTGTAACTGTGGGGTTTGGCCCTCTTACACACATAGTGCCGCAAAAAAATGAGGCTTGAGCAACTGTGGGACGTGGCTCCCACAACACAAATATACTCACTGGGGGTCCAAGACCACAGTTACAAATCAGGCCCCGAACACTACACATTTCTCTGTTACACTCCAAGCTGCAGACAACATCTGTCAGAGGGTCAAACACATTCTTCACACAGTTTACACCTTGAGGCATACTGAGCCTTTCTCTGAGACAGATTAATGTTTGCATTGGGTTTTTTTTATGTCCAAGCACAATCGATATATACCCCCCATCCCCCCCCCCCTTCTTTTTGTCGTCTGCTAGGTCTTTCATTCCCAATTCATTGAACCCCAACTGTATAGGAACACAAGGAGTCCACTGTCCTTGTTGACATATGACACTGGAGTAATTTATAAACCCCAATTCCAAAGACAAAATCAACTTTTCCGCATTCAAAGTATTCTTTCCACACAAGAGGGCGATTTTCATCTATGCGAGCGTTCCTGTTACTACTTGACCTCTACCATAACCCCAAACTCTCACCCAACGGGGCTTGAGTAATAGTGGAATGTGACATACCACCACACGCACTGCTCTGTGGAATCCGCATTGTATGACTGTAGGGTATGGCCTCCTGATACACAAAGGACCGCATGGAACAGGCTTTGTGTAACTGTTGGCGAGTGGCCTACGTGCATACGAACACAACTACATGGAACTAAGTTTGTTGAACTATTGAGTGTAGCCTCTAGACACACAGTGTCATATGGTACAAGACTTGAATGACTGAGGATTATGGCCCCCGGCATACGCACATCCATGTGGAAAACGATTTTTATCATTAAAAAAAAAATTTAATTTCGGACAACTTCTGTAACTGTGGATGTGGTCTCCTTCCACATATAGTGCCACATGAAACTTGGCTCGTTCACCTGTGAATGTGACCTGATGTAGCCTGTTAGCAAACACTGAGCGCCACATGGAACAATGTTCGTGTGGAATCTAATAACATTCAAACAGTAGTGCCCTACACTTGCTTTCGTAATATAAACTTGCACGTCAACCAGGCCCTGAGAGATACAGACACCTGCAGTGCTGGTCAGGGTGCTTGAACAATTCTCTAGCACGTTCCATAAAACGAATGAAACTCGACTGCACGGTTCAATTCTTCCCATCTGAACCCATCGCTCACTCAACTCAACTCTCGATAAGAACCAGACAGGGCTCGAAAAATCCCCGCACGTAAAATGCTTCAGGGGAGACGCGAACGCACAACCACCCAGCCAGCAGCCAAAGACACTAACCACTACACCACGGCTTTCTTCGGTCCACTGATTGTGTGTATGACTGAAATATAGCACCGATAAATCAAGTGATATTCTTGTCGATGAGGGAGGGGAGAACACTGGGATGGGGGCAGGGGGGGCGGGGGGGTGAGGGGGGATGTCAGAGTCATACGGTCCTCCGAGGCAGCCAGAAAAATCAGGATGCGGAATACGAAATTCAGCACCACAGCCCCCAAAGAGACTGTGGAAGCGACGTGTTTATTGCTGCCGTTGGCTTGCGGGAGACTGGGAACCCCCTGGAAACCTGAGGCACTGGCACAAAAGCTGGCGAATTTATGGAGGTTTTGTCTCACGGATTTTTGCCCCGGTCTCTGGCACCTAGATTAGGAGAGAGAGAGAGAGAGAGAGAGAGAGAGTGTGTGTGTGTGTGTGTGCGTGCGTGCGTGCGTGCGTGCGTGCGTGCGTGCGTGCGTGCGTGTGTGTGTGTGTGTGTGTGTGTGAGTGTGTGTATGTGTGTGTGAGTAAGTGTGTGTGTGTGTGTGTGTGTGTGTGTGTGTGTGTGTGTGTGTGTGTGTGTGTGTGTGTGTGTGTGTCCAGTATGTGAGCGTGTGTGTTTTTATGCAAGCGTGAGAGAGAGAGAGAGAGAGAGAGAGAGAGAGAGAATGTGTGTGTGTGTGTGTGTGTGTGTGTGTGTGTGTGTGTGTGTGTGTGTGTGTGTGTGTGTGTGTGTGTGTGCGAGCGCACGCGCATGTGTGTTGGTACATGCGCGCACTTGTGTGTGGGCATAAGTTTGTGTATGTGTAAGCGCGTGTGTGTGAGTGTGCGTGCGTGCGTATGTGTGTCTGTCTGTCTGTCTGTACACATCCCTTCATACATGTGTGTGCACGTGCACCTATAATGTATATGCACTCACGCACATGTAAGTATATATGCTTGTACATGCATCCCTTCGTGCGTGTATGCAATAGGGCATACGTACAGTTGTCGGGGTGAGGGAAGGGAAGGGGGATAGAGGATTAGGGTGTGCAGTGGATGGGGTTAGGGGAAAAAACAAAAGCAGTGACAAGTCAAATAAACGAACTGTGTTTTGGAGGCGTACTGGCAAAAACGTGAAGTGAAGTGCTGTGCTGTGGATGTGTGTTTGAGACGTGATCGTGGTGTGAAAGTTTTCGCGCCATACGGGCCCTAACTCCTTCCTCATGCTATGCTATGCTTTGCTATGCTATGCTATGCTGCGTAGTGCTATGCTGTTTTGTGCTATGCTATGCTAGGTTATGTTATGGTGTAGTGTGTGTGTGTGTGTGTGTGTGTGTGTGTGTGTGTGTGTGTGTGTGTGGTCTGGTAGATCATGTTGCGGTCTAATCTGGCCTGGTCTGGTCTGGGATGCTATAGTATGTATGGTGTGGTGTGGTGTAGTATGGTGTGGTGTGTGTGTGGTGTGGTGTGTGTGTGGTGTGGTGTGGTGTGATGTGATGTGATGTGGTGTGGTGTGGTGAGGTGTGGTGTGGGTTGTGTGGTGTGGTGTAGCATGGTGTGGTGTGTGTGATGTGGTGTGGTGTGATGTGGTGTGTGGTGTGGTAAGGTGTGTGTGTGGTGGTGGGGTGGTGTGGGGTGTGGGGTGGTGTGGTGTAGTGTGGTGTGGTGTGTGTGGTGTGGTGTGTGGGTGTGTGGTGTGGTGTGTGTGGTGTGGTGTGGTGTGGTGTGGGGCGTGTGGTGTGTGTGTGTGTGTATGTGGTGTGGTGTGTGTGTGTGTTGTATGGTGTAGTGTGGTGTGATGTGTGTTTGTGGTGATGTGTGGTGTGGTGTGGTGTAGTGTGGTGTGTGGTGTGGTGTGGTGTGGTGTGGTGTGAAGTAGTATGGTGTTGTGTGATGTAGTGTGGTGTCTGTGGTGTGGTGTAGTGTGGTGTGTGTGTGTGTGGCGTGGTGTAGTGTGGTGTGGGTGTAGTGTGGTATGGTGAGGTGTGGTGTATGGTGTGGTGTGGTGTAGTGTGGTGTGGTGTAGTGTGGTGTGGTGTAGTGTAGTGTGGTGTGGTGTGGTGTGGTGTGGTGTGGTATGGTGGTATGTGTGGTGTGTGGTGGTGTGGTGTGGTGTGGTATGCTGAAGTGTGGTGTGTGGTGTAGTGTGGTGGTGTGGTGTGGTGTAGTGTGGTGTGGTGTAGTGGGGTGTGTAGTGTGGCATGGGTGTACTGTGGTGTGGTGTGGTGTGGTATGGTGTAGTGTGGTGTGGTTTGGTATGGTGTAGTGTGGTGTGGTGTAGTGTAGTGTGGTGTGGTGGTGTGTGTGTGTGTGGTGTGTGGTGGTGTAGTGTGTGTGTGGTGTAGTGTGGTGTGGTGCAGTGTGGGTGGTGTGTGGTATGGTGTAGTGTGGGTGTGTGGTGTAGTGGTGGTGTGGTGTAGTGTGGTGTGTGGTGTGGTATGGTGTAGTGTGGTGTGTGGTGTAGTGTGGTGTGGTGTAGTGTGGTGTGGTGTATGGTGTGGTATGGTGTAGTGTGTGTGTGTGTGGTGTAGTGTGGTGTGGTGTGCTGTAGTGTGGTGTGGTGTAGTGTAGTGTGGTGTGGTATGGTGTAGTGTGATGTGGTGTGGTATGGTGTAGTGTGTGTTTGGTGTAGTGTGGTGTGGTGCAGTGTGGTGTGGTGTGGTGTGTGTGGTAGTGTAGTGTGGTGTGGTGTAGTATGGTGTAGTGTGGTGTGGTATGGTGTTGTGTGGTGTGGTATGGTGTAGTGTGGTGTGGTGTGGTGTAGTGTGGTATGGTGTAGTGTGGTGGTGGTGTGTGTGTGTGTGGTATAGTGTAGTGTGGTGTGGTGTGGTGTGTGGTATGGTATGGTGTAGTGTGGT
>JADBJO010000739.1:50000-52500 GCA_016801955.1 Conus betulinus
TATGGACGTTATGAAATGGTAAATAGTTTTACATTGTCGTTAATTAAAAACATTTGCAAACATTTGATGTCCGTTTGAACGTGATGATATGGTAAACACTTTAATACTGTCATTCTTGCCGATTTTCTATTTCTTTTCTTTGCCCATTTTTTTTTTTTTTAAATGTCAGCAACATACACGTGATAGTCTTGTAAACAGTTTTACGTTGCCGTTAGTGACGAACGTTGCAAACTGTTGGGATTCATTTGAAAGCAAAAGCATGCTAAATAGCTTCACATTGTCATCAGACCATTAACAAACATGGCAAAATTGGCACACTGAACACAAGAAGGCAACCTGATCAAGCATGTTTTGGTCCCTAGCATCAAACATGATCGACATGGATGCCATTTTGTGAGCGGCTTTAAATGATTGTTATTGACAAACATTGCAAAACGTTCCTGTCGATTTGAACGAGGACATGGCAAACAGCTTTAAATTGTCTCTTGCGTCCATGGGTGTAAATATGATGATAGATCTGAATATAATAAGATGGCTGAACCGTCACTGTTGACGAATATAACCAATATTGTCATCGAGTTGAATCCGATATGATGAACAGTGTCATGTCGTCTTCATTGATGTACGGCGTTGGTGAATCGAAATGGTCAACAAGTTTGACATCGCCACTTGATGAGGAAAACGTCGAAAACGTTACATACCCCTCAACCCCTTTGCCGAGTATACAACTGCTCTTCTAGATGAACTTAGGAACTCTCACCCAGGTGGGGTATTAAATAGGCAAGCACATGTTGTACTGCATGCCCCCACATCAAATCTACCCTATCGTAAATGAAATGGGCACAATCCCATCTCTCGGACTTAAGTAGATTTGAAGTACCTGGTTGCATTCACATTTTGTTTTGTGAAATCACAACAAAAAACAAAAACAAAAACAAAAAAAAAAATGTTCAGCGAATCTCGAGGGATATCGCTGAGCAGAGGCGACATCATAAACAGTTTTATATTGCCTTCATCGGCGGATTTTAAGAACATTGTAGTTGATTATGGTGTGTTCTATTTATCAACATCGCAAACATTCTAGTTGGCCTGAATCAGATGTAGTAGGCCTATACAGTTAACACTGCCTTTTTGAACGAACACTATGAACACTGTAGTTCACTTGGAGTAGTAGAAGAATAATTTTTTTTTTTTAATCGAAAGTTATTTAAATCACAAACCTGGTCGCTGAGTTCAACGTGAAATAGCAAATAGCTTTTAATTTGTCATGACCGATGAACACTGTTAAAGTAGTATTTAAGTCGAACAGCTTCGGATTATCGTTGCTGGCGAAGTTTGCAAACGTTAACATCGATTTGAGCGGGCCTGGGGTAATTCTGGACACGTGACGTCACGGAGAATATGTTATGTGCTCGTAAGAACAATTGCACCTGCATCGAGATCACTGCCTCAGGCGTCAAATTACCGTGACGTCACAGCAGAAGCTGAATCCTAGAGTTTGGTGTGTCGGTGTATAGTTGGGACCACAGATTTATAACCTCTATATAGTCTGTAGTTGGGACCTTTGCCATCTCTCTCTCTCTCTCTCTCTCTCTCTCTCTCATGAAGCACTTTGAACGAAGAAAATTATGGCTTCTCGACTACGACGAATGTCGTGCACACTGTGTTGTGTAATATGGTGTTAATGTACTCTGCACATTGTTTATGCTCATAGCCCCTTCAGTTCGGTTCATTCATTGCCTATTATGAACAATTTCTCTCTCTCTCTCTCTCTCTGTCTCTCTCTCTCTCTCTGTGTGTGTGTGTGTGTGTGTGTGTGTGTGTGTGTGTGTGTGTGTGTGTGTGTGCGCGCGCACGCGGGCGCGCACGCATGTGTGTGTGTGCACACGCGCGCGCGTGTGTGTGTTTATGTGTGTGTGTGTGTGTGTGTGTGTGTGTGTGTGTGTGTGTGTGTGATTTATAACGAAACATGATGCGTTACCTGAGAGAGAGAGAGGGAGAGAGAGAGAGAGAGAGATGGAGAGGAGAGTGAGAGAGAGAGAGAGAGAGAGAGAGAGAGAGAGAGAGAGAGAGAGAGAGAGAGAGAGAGTGGCAGACAGACAGACAGAGACTGAAACAATAGGCCTTGGCGAGTTTAGAAACGTATGTGAATATCATGCTCCGTAATCAGTCAAAAAGAAAAAAAAGCGACCATGAAGGTACAGATGAAAGATACGCAAGCAAAACATCAGACTGAGAGACAGAGGGGAGGGGGGGGGGGGGGGGGGAAAGAGAGAGAGAGAGAGAGAGAGAGAGAGAGAGGGGGAGAGCAAGAGGGGATGGAGAGAGAGAGAATGAAGAACAGATAGAGAGAGGGGGGACAGAGAGAGAGGGGGGACAGAGAGAGATGGGAGGCAGAGAGAGAGTCAAGGAAAGAGAGAGAGGGGGAGGGGAGACGGAAGAGGGAAGGATAGATGGAGAGAGAGGGGAGAGAGACAGACAGACAGACAGACAGACAGAC
>JADBJO010000739.1:55000-60000 GCA_016801955.1 Conus betulinus
GTGTATGTGTGTGTGTGCCCATGTGTGTGTGTGTGTGTGTTTGTGTGTCTATGTGGTGGCGTGTGATGCAATTTCATTTAATTTCGTGTGTGTGTGTGTGTGTGTGTGTGTGTGTGTGTGTGTGTGTGTGTGTGTGTGTGTGTGCGCGCGCGCGCGCGCGCGCGCACGCGCGCGTGGATACGTGTGAGCGCGCGCGCGTTCGTATATGGGTATGTGTGCGCGCGCAACTGCACGCATTTGTGTGTGCGTGCGTGTGTGTGTGTGTGTGTGTGTGTGTTTCTTTCAGGAAGCGGTGCGACGAAAATTGGTAATGACAAATCTCGTTGACATTCCTTTTCTTCTATAACATGCTTGCTTCCGGAGATTGCCTTTGTGTGCCCGTCATCAAGGAGTGCAAGGAAAGGGAAGGGGAGGGGGGAGGTAGGAGGAACGGAGGGGAACTAGAAATAAGCACAGAATTTGGGAACCTGTCAGCTTTTGTTAATTTTCATTTCTTTACTTTGCTGTGTATCAACGCCTTCTAAAGAGGAAGCAAATAACCAAATTCTCAGTCGCACACATTGGCACACGAAAGAGGGACTGACCTGATATCACGTGTGTGTTCAGCCATCACAACGTTTCCCTTCCAAAGGAAGTAATGTTTATTTCCACCCGTGTCTGTTGTTCTGTTTTTGTTTGTTAGTCCGTCTGTCAGCATGATTACGCAAAAACTACTGAACCGATTTCGACGAAACTTGGTGAGAAGACTGAAAGTTGTCCAACAAACGATGAAGTTTGAGGCGGTTGGAGAGATAGGAGTTTGAGGTGGTTGGAGAGGTGGGAGTGAAGTTTGAGGCGGTTGGAGAGATGGGAGTGAAGTTTGAGGCGGTTGGAGAGATGGGAGTGAAGTTTGAGGCGGTTGGAGAGATGGGGTAGAGTTTGAGGCGGTTGGAGAGGTGGGAGTGAAGTTTTGAGGCGGTTGGAGAGATGGGAGTGAAGTTTGAGGTGGTAGGAGAGATGGGAGTGAAGTTTGAGGCGGTTTGGAGAGATGGGAGTAAAGTTTGAGGCGGTTGGAGAGATGGGGTAGAGTTTGAGGCGGTTGGAGAGATGGGAGTGAAGTTTGAGGCGGTTGAGAGATGGAGTGAAGTTTGAGGCGGTTGGAGAGAGGAAGTTTGAGGCAGTTGGAGAGATGGGAGTTTGAGGCGGCGCTGGAGAGATGGGAGTGAAGTTTGAGGCGGTTGGAGAGATGGGGTGAAGTTTGAGGCGGTTGGAGAGATGGGAGTGAAGTTTGAGGCGGTTGGAGAGATGGGAGTGAAGTTTGAGGTGGTGGAGAGTTTGAGTTTGAGGCGGTTGGAGAGATAGGAGTGAAGTTTGAGGCGGTTGGAGGATGAAGTGAAGTTGGGGTTGGTTGAAGAGAGGTGGTTGGAGAAAGTTTGAGTGGCGGTTGGAGAGATGGGATAGAGTTTGAGGCGGTTGGAGAGATGGGAGTGAAGTTTGAGGCGGTTGAAGAGATGGGTGCGTTTGAGGTGGTTTGGAGAATGGGGTGAAGTGTGAGGCGGTTGGAGAGATGGGATAGTTTGAGGCGGTTGGAGAGATGGGAGTGAAGTTTGAGGCGGTTGAAGAGATGGGTGAAGTTTGAGGTGGTTGGAGAAATGGGGTGTGTGTGGGCGGTTGGAGAGATGGGGTAGAGTTTGAGGCGGTTGGAGAGATGGGGTGAAGTTTGGGGGCGGTTTGAAGAGATGGGTGAAGTTTGAGGCGGTTGGAGAGATGGGAGTGAAGTTTGAGGTGGTTGGAGAGATGGGGTTGAGTTTGAGGCGGTTGGTTGAGATGGGAGTGCAGTTTGAGGCGGTTGGAGAGAGATGGGAGTGAAGTTTGAGGCGGTTGGAAAGATAGGAGTGAAGTTTGAGGCGGTTTGGAGAGATGGGGGTGAAGTTTGAGGCGGTTGGAGAGATGGGGAGTTTGAGGCGGTTGGAGAGATGGGAGTGAAGTTTGAGGCGGTTGGAGAGATGGGGGTGAAGTTTGAGGCGGTTGGAGAGATGGGAGTGAAGTTTGAGGCGGTGGGAGAGATGGGAGTGAAGTTTGAGGCGGTTGGAGAGATGGGAGTGAAGTTTGAGGTGGGTTGGAGAGATGGGGTGAAGTTTGAGGCGGTTGGAGAGATGGGAGTGAAGTTTGCGGTTGGCGGATGGGAGTGAAGTTTGGCGGTTGGATGATGGGAGTAAAGTTTGAGGCGGTTGGAGAGATGGGAGTGAAGTTTGAGGCGGTTGGAGAGATGGGAGTGAAGTTTGAGGCGGTTGGAGAGATGGGAGTGAAGTTTGAGGCGGTTGGGAGAGATGGGAGTGAAGTTTGAGGTGGTTTGGAGAGATGGGGTGACGTTTTTGAGGCGGTTGGAGAGATGGGGTGAAGTGAAGTTTGAGGCGGTTGGAGAGATGGGAGTGAAGTTTTGAGGCGGTTGGAGAGATGGGAGTGAAGTTTGAGGCGGTTGGAGAGATGGGTGAAGTTTGAGGCGGTTGAAGAGATGGGGTGACGTTTCAGGCGGTTGGAGGGATGGGGTGAAATTTGAGGCGGTTGGAGAGATGGGGTGAAGTTTGAGGCGGTTGGAGGGATGGGGAGTGAAGTTTGAGGCGGCTGGAGAGATGGGAGTGAAGTGAAGTTTGAGGCGGTAGGAGAGATGGGGAGTTTGAGGCGGTTGGAGAGATGGGAGTTTGAGGCGGCTGGAGAGATGGGAGTGAGTTTGAGGCGGTTGGAGGGATGGGGTGAAGTTTGAGGCGGTTGGAGAGATGGGAGTTTGAGGCGGCTGGAGAGATGGGAGTGAAGTTTGAGGCGGTTGGAGAGATGGGAGTTTGAGGCGGTTGGAGAGATGGGAATGAAGTTTGAGGCGGTTGGAGGGATGGGGTGAAGTTTGAGGCGGTTGGAGAGATGGGAGTTTGAGGCGGTTGGAGAGATGGGAGTTTTGAGGCGGCTGGAGAGATGGGAGTTTGAGGCGACTGGAGAGATGGGAGTGAAGTTTGAGGCGGTTGGAGAGATGGGGAGTTTGAGGCGGCTGGAGAGATGGGAGTGAGGTTTGAGGCGGTTGGAGGGATGGGGTGAAGTTTGAGGCGGTTGGAGAGATGGGTTGAAGTTTGAGGCGGTTGGAGAGATGGGTGAAGTTTGAGGCGGTTGGAGGGATGGGGGTGGAGTTTGGGGCAGTTGAAGAGATGGGTGAAGTTTGGGGCAGTTGAAGAGATGGGTGAAGTTTGAGGCGGTTGGAGGGATGGGGTGAAGTTTGAGGCGGTTGTGGATGGGGTGAAGTTGGTGGCGGTTGAAGAATGGGGTGAAGTTTGAGGCGGTTGGAAAGATGGGGGTGAAGTTTTGAAGCGGTTGGGGGGATGGGGGATCCTTAATGCGGACCTTGATCCAAGGGCAGATCTAGGAATGCATCTGCTCTTTGGTCCAGGTAAACGACCAGATTATGTCAAAAAAAGAAGCAGAATACTTTCTGAAAAACAAAACAAAGCGAAACAAACAACAACAAAGAAACCAAGGAAAGGGGGGGGGGGGGGTGGGGGGGGGGGGGGGGGGGGGGGGGGGGGAGAGAGACAAGTCCTGTAACTCCTGCTTTTACGTGGATTGTTCTCATTCGTTTTATACGTCGAAATTAGCCATAGAACGTAGTTGTGCATGCATGATAATCACCGTCTTCGCCGAGGGAAAGCAGTCGGCAAAAATTCGAGAGACCCGCAAACCACGCGTGTAGTCGATTCCATCAGTACACGAGTGTCGTACGAGTACCGTGGAGTCGTCCCGAATCGCACGTGTCGAGGGGTACTCCCATCCGTCGCACAGCTCTCACGTAGATCCTGGTGGGAGGGGGAGGGGGGACCCGCGGTCTTATTGCAGTCTTCTTTACCTTTCTGTTTCTTTTTCTGTCCTGTCTTCTGTACCACCCCAGTGGCATTGCTCCAATGCAGCTCATTGCGAGTCCCCATCTATATCCACAGCCCAGCCTGGCCCGCCGCAGCCCCGGCACCGGAAATCCACGGGGACCAGTCAATGTCAAGTCGTCAAGAGGCAGTCCGCCGGAAAAGACACTGCCTGCCGCCGAGTCACTTCAGAGGTGTTCAGTGGCGCCTGTTCTGATCCAACATACTGCAGGACACCACCTACTAAGCCCCCTACTGACGACAATAACTGCTTAGTCGCGAAGCTGGCGTAAGCGAGTTCTCCCACCGGAGAGCGCCACCACTTCCGTCCAACGACAAGCCCCATGAATTTGTCAATCGTGGTGATCCAAAAGAATAGAACCTAGGCCACAGACGTGGAGAGGGCAATCGAAACTGAGGTCACTATGAAAGCATGGCATGAAGGGTCACAGCATTTGAGACTTTTTTTTAAAGTGCTGATCGACGAGAATAAGAATGATGAAGATGATGCTACCGATTTCCATTCCGGTCTCAGACTGCATGACAGGCCTGTACTCTACACTTATTTTCAGAAAATACCCTCGCGTCAACCAGGCCGATGAGATCCCAACACCTACGGTGTTGGTCAGGAAATTTGAGCGACACACTTGGAGACGCATCCATTAAGGGGATGAAACTCGACTGTGGGTCCCAGTCTTCCCAACTGAGCCCCGACAAACTCAACTGTGGGTGGAAGGTAGTCGGGACAGAAAAAAAAAACACACACACAAATAAATGGCACTGATGGAGACCGAACCCACGACCTCCCAGCCAGGAGTCTGCGGCGCTAGCCACTTCACCACGGCGGCTGGTGTCTTATTGCAGTCTTCTGGAGGAAGCAGGGGGGGGGGGGCAAAAACCCGAAGGATATGTGACTGCTGCACGCTTTTAGTCTTCGTCGTTGTGGAAGACCCGGGATACGAACGTCAGCCGAGACCGAGAGGTCGGCACGGGTCGATGGTTGAAGTCGGTGCTTCAGGCTGTGGTGACTGGGTCATAACGTGTACAGTCTAGACTCCTTTGACAGCATCAGTGCCTTTTTTGCGTCTGGCTGCTTCGTTTTTCTTCTTTCTTTTTTTTTTT
>JADBJO010000739.1:67500-70000 GCA_016801955.1 Conus betulinus
TGATATGTGCGTGAGTGTGGCGCGGGAGCATGTGAGTGTGTGCGTGCGTGCGTGCGTGCATGTGTGTGTGTGTGAGTGTGTATGTGTGTGTGTATGTGTGTGTGTGTGTGTGTGTGTGTGTGTGTGTGTGTGTGTGTGTGTGTGTGTGTGTGGCGTGCGTGCGTGCGTGCGTGCCCGCGCGCGCGCGTCATTTCTGTAATGAAGTAAGTGAATAACTATTTTACGTGAAGGGAATAGGCCTACGTGCACGTATCCAGCTATCGAACACACACACACACACACACACACACACACACACACACACACACACACACACACACACACACACGCATGTACTCACACACTCACGCACGCACACACACATACACATACATATGCCCGCACGCACGCATGTACTCACGCACGCATGCACGCACAGGCACACGCACACACACACACACACACACACACACACACACACACACACACACACACACACACACACACACACACACACGCACACACACATACACAGACAGACAGACAGACAGACAGACAGACAGACAGACAGAGAGAGAGAGCATTGCGGGCGCAGCTGACATGAATACGAAGCTGTGCTCAACGAAGAAAAAAGGGATGCAGGGGTAGGGGGAGGAAGGGGGCGGGGCAGCGGGTAGGGGATTGTGAGGGAGGGGATGGGAGCACGGGGGCGGGCAGGGGGAAGGGGAGCGGGACGGAGAAACAGGCGTTCACTGCGTTCACATAAAGTGCTTACTTTTCTTTCTGCCTTTAAGTTGCTTTTTTTTTTTTTCCTCCTGTCTTCCTTTCTTTCTCTTTCTGTCTTTTCTCCGTCCCTTTCGTTCTTTCTTTCCTTTTCTTTTTTTCTTTTCTTTCCTTCTCCCTTTCTTTCTTCTTTCTTTCTTTTCTTTCTTCCTTTCCTTCTTATTCCTTTCTTTCTTTCTTTTTATTCTTTCTTTCTTTCTTTCTTTCTCCCTTTCTTTCTGATCTTTCTTCCCTCCTTTCTTCGTTCCTCTGATTTGAACTCCAAAGTTCAGCATTGGTGAGATTTTCGCGTACGCAGCCGTTTGTTATCCCACCATTACGGCAGTCACATGTCGAATTCTGGAGTGGTGTCTCCATAGAACACCAGTGTTTATGTGTTTTAGTGTCGTGTCATCCATACCTTTGGCACAAATGGCCTCTTTAGCGAAAGGTGAAATGGGATTTGACGTGCGTGCCAAATCTGTGTCTGTGCGCGCACGTGTGCGTGCGTGTGTGTGTGTGTGTGTGTGTGTGTGTGTGTGTGTGTGTGTGTGTGTGTGTGTGTGTGTGTGTGTGTGTGTGTGTGTGTGTACACACGAATACGTGCGTGTGGGTGTGTGTATGTATATGTATGTGTGCGTGCCTGTGTATGTATGCGTACGTGTGTATATGCGTGTGTGCGTGTGAGTGTGTGTGTGTGTGTGTACACGCGCGTGTGCGTGTGAGTGTGTGTGTGTGACCGTGAGTGTGCGAACACGCGCGCGTGTGTGTCTGTGAGTGTGTGAGCGGGAGCGTGCATGCGTGCGTTCATGCATGCATGCGTGCATGTGTGTGTGTGTGTGTGTGTGTGTGTGTGTGTGTGTGTGTGTGTGTGTGTGTGTGTGTGCGAGCGTGCGTGCGTGCAAGGTGCGTTTGCGTTTGTGCATGTGCGTTCGCGCACGGGGCCTCGGTTCAGTCTCACCCGCAAATCGAGCAGAGTTCTGGAGACTGCTCAGACATTCACTCCGAGGAGCTGAACAACCCCACCAGCCTGGCTGCCTAGTGTGGGGAATCGATCCCCCAGACCTCTGCATAGAACAAGACTCTTAACCGCCCGACCCCCGGGCCCACCAAGGTATCCCTATAACGAAGCGCATGCGACTTCTCCACGTTGAAGGAGCTGCTGGAAACAATGCGACAGGTCCATTTGCGAGAAGACATGAGAGCGGCAAGCGGGAGAAGGGCAGGGAAGGGGGTGGGGGAGTGGAGGGATGGGGGGGGGGGGGGGAGGAGGGGGAGTGGAGGCTGGGGGGGGGGGGGGAGGGGACGGGAGGAGAGGGGGAAGCGTAAGTGACAAGCGTTCGACTTCTTTACGAAGAAAATGCTCAGATCGACTGGGTAGGAAAAGAAAGGATGGGACGCCCCCCAACCCCCCCCCCCCCCCCCCCCCCCCCCCCCCCCCCCCCCCCCCCCCCCCCCCCCCCCCCCCGTTATGGTATTATCGGACACACTCAGTGCATGAATGACGGACAGGACGCAATTTGACTGGCACTGAGAGAGAGAGAGAGAGAGAGAGAGAGAGAGAGAGAGAGAGAGAGAGAGACAGACAGACAGACAGACAGACAGACAGACAGACAGACAGACGAGAGAGGCGTCTAGCTAAATGCCACAATTAGGATTTTGCAGTGAAACACTAGTAAGCGTTTCGAGGCCTAGCATAAGCACAAGTTCAGGCAGGTATTTACTGTCAAACTGATAAATGACCAAAAGAACAACTCCC
>JADBJO010000739.1:80000-85000 GCA_016801955.1 Conus betulinus
TGTGTGTGTGTGTGTGTGTGTGTGTGTGTGTGTGTGTGTGTGTGTGTGTGTGTGTGTGTGTGTGTGTGTCTGTCTGTCTGTCTGTTTGTCTGTCTGTCTGCCCGTTTCTCTGTCTCTTTCTTTGTCTCTGTCTTTGTGCTCTCTCTCTCTCTCTCTCTCTCTCTCTCTCTCTCTCTCTCTGCAGCAGGACAATTTTTTCCAGGACGAATTGGTTCCGCTAGAATACTTCTCTTGACAAAATGACCCAGGACAACATTCCTGGAGATATTGATTCTTAACTTCATTTCTTCATCGTCCTCCTCCTCCTCCTTCCCCTCCCCCTTCCCCCCAAGCCCCCACATGTACTATCCGTTCTCCTCCTCCTCCTTCACTACCACACCCCCACCCCCCTCCTGTGTCTTTGACGTGTTCGTTTAAGAGCCTTGAGACAAGACAATCAACAGCATAACCCAAGTTATCGTCACAATCCGCTCACGCTGCATTGGCAATATTCGTCCCTTCGACTTTTTGCCGACCGTTAATTAATCATCTCACTCACACTTCCGTGCCCCATACATGTTAGTCATCAATGTTCCCCCCACCCTTCAGCAGCCGCTCCTCTATCCTCCTCCTCTTCCTCAACCACCACCCTTCTATCCCCCACCTATTGCCCTCCACCCCCCCCATCCTCATTTCCCCCCATCCCCACCCTCTGTACATTTTCCAGCCTGATTTTTCTTCTTCTTCTCTTTCTCCTCCTCCTCCTTGTCCCTCCTCCTCTTCTCTTCTTCTTCTTCCTCCTTCTGTTTTTCTTCTGTTTTTTCTTCTTCTTCTTCTTCTCTTCTTCTTCTTCTTCTTCTTCTTCTACTTCTACTCTTCTTCTTCTTCTTCTTCTTCTTCTTCTTCTTCTTCTTTCTTCTCTTTTCTCTTCTTCTCTCTCTGTGTGTGTAAAGCACGGTGGCCAGCGATTGCCAGACGGAAGAGGTTCAGGTTGCTTCCGAGCCGGCCCGCAGGAAAACGAAATATTGCCGAAGTATGCGCACAACGTCTAATGAAAACGAGGCCAGCACAGCCAGGAATGATGTCGCTGGTGGACAGGCGGCCCGTCTCTGCCGCCGCCAGCACGCAAACGTTCCCTGCTTCTCCCGTGAGCCGGTGACAACGGACCCCTCTTCCTGAAGGAGAGGTCTCCCCGGTGTGCCCTACCCTGGCCCAGGATAGCCTTCGCTGTCCTGTCCTGTCCCCTTCCTTCCTTGACCACCCTGTCCTTCTCTAGCCCAGCCAAGCCTAGCCTGACCTGTCCTTCCAATCCTGTTGTGTCCTGTCCTATCATGTTCGGTTCTGTCCTGTTCTGCCCTATGCTGTCCCATTCTATCATATCCCTTCCTATCCTATCCTATCCCTCCTATCCTACCCTACCCCTACCCTACCCTACCATACCCTACCCTGTCCTCTCCTCTCCTGTTGTATCCTATCCCATCCTGTCCTGTCCAATTCTATTTTATCGTATGCTATCCTATCCTAACCCCATCCTGTTTTTTCCTGTCCTATTCTATCCTTTTTTATCCAGTCTTATGCAATCTTATCCTATCCTATCCTATCCTATCCTATCCTATCCTATCCTATCCTATCCTATCCTACCCCCTACCCTACCTACCCTATCCTATCCTACCATGTCGGATTTCGTCAAGCAGCTTTTCCATCAGACACCCTCTCAGTCCTGCACAACATGTCAGAACAACAAGCTGCCATCCCCGACCAAAGCCCTGCCAGAAGCTGCGTCCGGCAGAACGGTGGTGGCTGCAGTGGATCCCAACCCGCTTCCGAGTTCCTGGGACTCAGCAGCCTGTGTTGCCGGGGGACGGCTCTTGAGGCTATGGGGCCCGTTCGGCGACGAGGCGCTGCCACTCTGCGACTTCCCCGTGGCCTGCACGACCAGCAGGGGGGCCCTCCTGTAGGGGAAGGAGTGATGGGGACGTTCCTCATGGGCGCAGAGTGGGCGTGGATCTTTGCAGCGGCTTAGCGTGGTTACTGGCACAGAAACGTCGCCACTCGACATGAAGACGGCCGCCCAGTAGTCCTGAAGACGGCCTTGGAGGGAAAGCAACGAGGCAAGACACCCTCATCGCCCAGATACCCGTCTGGAACGACCGACAACGCAAGAAAAGAAAAACACCGACTACAAACGAATGAACGACTTGACCCAGGCTCCAGCCTGAGGGAAACGACCGGGTGCCTCCTTTCCCAACACAGACACAGACCTCCCCCAAGTCTGCCAGCCTCCGGGTCCGCCAGACAACCGACTCTACGTTCTGCAGCTAGCTGCAGCACACAGCATGTCCCTAAAAGTCATGCTGTGTGGACGTTAAACTCAACCGTCTACACAAAGTGCGCGGCCTCTGAATACTCGGCTCTCAATGAAGTTCTTCGCTTGCAACCAGGAGCTGGAGAAGACAGCTCTGCTTTTATCATTTGAGATGATCTCGTACCCTGTGGATGTCCCAGAACAACAACAACAACAACAACAACAACAACAGAAACTAGAAGAAGGACCTTACTATACCGCTTCACCAAAGAAGATAGTGCTGCCGTGACAGACATCAACTTTGTTGGTGTGTGAGTGTTCATCGCATCGTTTCTGTGGACAATGAGAAACATTTGGCGAAGCCCATCTCCTTCCCATGTTTTTCTCCTGCATGCTGAGTCAGAGACTACAGGAAATAAATCCACAGGTCTGTGGTTTGTATGATAAATCTGGCTTATTCCATCGGCTGTAGTGGCAAGGTGGTTAGCGTCGCGGACTCCCGACTGGGAGGTTGTGGGTTCGATTCCCATCAGAGCCATTTATTTGTGATGGGTTTCTGCCCCGATCGGCTCCATCCCCGAGCCGAGTTTGCTATGAGCTCAGCTGAGGTGACTGACTACACAGTCAAGTTTCGTTCACTTTCAGGATGCGTCCCTGCGTGTGTTGCTCAAATTTCCTGACCAACATTGCAGGTGTCTGTATCTCTCGGGCCTGATTAAGACCGGGATATATGAAAGTAAGCGTAGAGTACAGCCTGCCAAGCAGTCTAAGACCAGAACGGAAATCCACAGCATCATCTTAATCATTTTCATCTTCATCGATCAGCATCAGATAGTTTCAAATTCCGTGGCCCTTCATGCCCTGCTCTCAAGGTGACCTCAGTCTCGATTTCCTTTGCACGTCTATGCCCTTGGTTTGGTTCTGGCGGGGTCACCGGTATCGGCAACTTCATGAAGACCGTCATTAGATGGACGTGGTGACGCCCTCCGGAGGGAGAGCTCACTCGCACCGGCTCCGCGACTAAACAATAACTGTCGACAGTAGAGCGTTTAGTGGCTGGTGTCCTGCGTATGTTGGATCAGACCACACGGCACTGAAGGATCAAGTGTATCTGTTAAAGGCAACACATTCCAAGCATCCACAGTTCTGACCGCATGTTTTGGAGCTGCACACATGTTCAGCATTTCTCCAACATGTTTGCCGATTTGATAACGGAAAAACAAAAGATGCACCCGAAGGTGCAAATGGAAACCCAGGGAGGTATTGCCCTCAACTGCTGAACCAGCCAGCTGGGAGCAAACCTTCACCTCTTTTGGAAAGCTGCGCTGTATTCACATAGGGTGCAGGCACACACAGGGCATTCCATTAACAGATCAAGGGACATAACTGCTCCATGGCAAATGTCACTGTGTAACGGCTACTGAACGTGACACGACAGAACCTTCACGGCAGCGTCTACACGGGTGTACAAGCTCGTATTTCATGGCGAACCTCATTCGTTGCTGTGTTCCGCTGACATGTGAAAACAGCACAACTCAATACACGTCCAAGCTCTGGCAGCGTGAGATCTTACGTGCCCTCTGAAGAGGATACCGCTTTACGGTCTTTCCTGCTGTCAACAGAACTTTCCCTGCGGTCAGTGAGTCTTTCCTCACTGTCACTGGACCTTTCTCCAGAGTCGTCCAAACTCAGACAAGAAAAGATACACCCGAAGAGAAATATACCAATGTGTGGAATCTATGTCTGACAGAATCACTTGTTCTTCCGGGTTTTGGGTGTAAGGATTGCTACAGACTGTATTTTTCCTATTTCATCATTCTTTCAGCAAAAACAAAATGTGTATGAATGCAAGGTAGAATGCAGTTTCCCACAAGTTACAGATTTCCTGACAACATTGAAAATTCGATGTATGAATAAAAAGCATAATTGATGTGCAAACATGATTCAATCACATTTCGATGTCAGATGGCTGGCATATCAATCTTGTCTCCCCCATCACTGTGTAATTGACTTCCTTGTGTCAGGTCGTAACTGCTCATATGTACTTTTGCGTCAACACTGATATGCAGCAATTCAAAATGTCTAATACGTTTCAGTCTCGGCTGTTTGCTCATGATCTATGACCTCTGTGTGTCAGTGAGGTTCTTATGTTAATCCTATTGATCGCTGTAGCACTTGAAAACACAATGTACAATGTGTGCGCTCTTGAGCTTGTTAACACCCGGCCCACTCAGTCTTATAATGTCAGTCTGTCTCTCCTTCCCTTGGTAGGCGCATCTGTATTTATCTCTCCGTCTCTGCCTAAATATTCCTCCGGACATGTATACTCTGAGATGTAATTGTAATATGCATACTTTTTTGTCGAATTATGCTTCATAGTATAGTACATTATGATATGCATACCAGTGTGTTGCTGTGCACAGTAGTAGCACGTGCATGCGTGTGTACGTGTGTATGTGTGTGTGTGTGCGCGCGCGAGCATATGCGTACGTGTGTGTGCGTGTGTGTGTGTGTGTGTGTGTGTGTGTGTGTGTGTGTGTGTGTGTGTGTGGTGTGTGTGTGAGTGGTGTGTGTGTATGTACGTGCCTGTGTCTCTATGTCTGTGGATCTGTGTGTGAGTGTGTGTGTGTGTGTGTGTGTGTGTGTGTGTGTGTGTGTGTGTGTGTGTGTGTGTGTGTGTGTGTGTGTCTGCGCGCGCGCGCGTCTGTGTCTGTGT
>JADBJO010000739.1:105000-107500 GCA_016801955.1 Conus betulinus
GCTGGCTATGTGTACGTGTGTAGGTTTTTCTTGGGTGATTATGTATTTCTAGACGACGTCTGGTCATGTTCTGTTTGTGGTTTCTAGATGAGGGGCCGCACTCACAGATACTTCTTCTGTTACCAAGTCGGCCTCTGGCTCATCCAGGCTGTCTTCAGGGCCACCGAGCAGCTTGCTCAGATGGCAGCAGTCTAGACTCTCTGGAAGACCACTCGCTGACAGAATAGGAATAGCAGGCGACGAACCACTCAGGCTTAGTCTTTGGCAGAGGAAAGATCTGAATATGCCTTACCTTTCTGAAGAGAACTTCGAGGTAGCCACCATGATGCTCGAGAGGTAGCCCCATAATGCTAAGGAGATAGCCTCTGCTATGATGCTGTGGAGGTAGCCGCTATGATGCCGGGAAGATGTAGCCGCTATGATGCTTAGGAGGTAGCCGCTGCTATGATGTTGAGGAGGTAGCCGCCATGATACTCCGCTATGATGCTGAGGAGTTACCGCTATTTTAATGAGAAGATGTAGCCGCTGTGATGCTGAGGAGGTAGCGGCTATGATGATGCTTAGGAGGTAACCGCAATGATGTTGAGGAGCTAGCCGCCGTGATGTTGAGAAGATGCAGTCACAATGATGCTGAAGAGGTAGCCGCCATGATGCTGAGGAGGTAGCCGCCATGACGCTGAGGAGGTAGCCGCCATGATGCTGAGGAGGTAGCCGCTGTGACGTTCAGAAGGTTGCCGCCATGATACTGAGGAGGTAGCCGGTATTATGCTGAGGAGGTGGCCGGCCGCCTTGATGAGGAAGAAGTAGCCGCTATGATGCTGAGGAGGTAGCCGCCATGATGCTGAGGAGGTAGCCACCATGATGCTGAGGAGGTAGCCGCTATGACGTTCGGAAGGTTCCCCCGCCATGATACTGAGGAGATAGCCGGTATTATGCTGAGGAGGTGGCCGTCTTGATGAGGAGGAAGTAGCCGCTATGATGCTGAGGAGGTAGCCGCCATGATGCTGAGGAGGTAGCCCGCCATGATGCTGAGGAGGTAGCGCTATGACGTTCGGAAGGTTGCCGCCATGATACTAAGGAGATAGCCGGTATTATGCTGAGGAGGTGGCCGGCCGCCTTGATGAGGAGGAAATAGCCGCTATGATGCTGAGGAGGTAGCCGCCATGATGCTGAGGAGATAGCCGGTATTATGCTGAGGAGGTGGCCGGCCGTCTTGATGAGGAGGAAGTTGCCGCTATGATGCTGAGACGATGTGGCAGCCATGATGATGATGAGGTAGCCGCCATGATACTGAGGAGTTGGCCGCCATGATGCTGAGGAGTTGGTCGCCATGATGCTAGGAGGTAGCCGCCATAATGCTTATGAGGTAGCCGCCATGATGCTGAGGAGATAGCCACCATGATGCTGAGGAGGTAGACACTATGATGCTGAGAAAATGTAGCCGCCATGATGCTGAGAAGATGTAGCCACCATGATGCTGAGAAGATGTAGCCGTCATGATGTTGAGGAGGTAGCCGCCATGATGCTGAGGAGGTAGTTGCCACGATGCTGAGAAGAAGCCACCATGATGCTGAGGAGGTAGCCGCCATGATGTTGAGGAGGTAGCCGCCATGATGTTGAGGAGGTAGCCGCCATGATGCTGAGGAGGTAGCCGCCATGATGCTGAGAAGATATAGCCGCCATGATGCTGAGGAGGTAGCCGCCATGATGCTGAGAAGATATAGCCGCCATGATGCTGAGGAGGTAGCCACCATGATGCTGAGGATGTACCACCATGATGCTGAGGAGGTAGCCGCCATGATGCTGAGGAGGTAGCCGTCATGATGCTCAGGAGGTATCCGCCATGACGCTGAGAAGATGTAGCCGCCATTATGCTGAGGAGATATAGCCACCGTGATGCTGAGGAGGTAGCCATGATGTTGAGGAGGTAGCCGCCATGATGCTGAGGAGGTAAGTAGCCGCCTTGATGCTATGGAGGTAGCCGCCATGATGGTGAGGAGGTAGCCGCCATGATGTTGAGAGGTAGCTGCCATGATGCTCAGAAGATAGCCGCCATGATGCTGAGGAGGTAGCCGCCATGATGCTGAGGAGGTAGCCGCCATGATGCTCAGAAGGTAGCCGCCATGACGACCGCAGTCCCCTAACTACTGAGGCGTAGCAGTCGGCCGCCAAACCACACAACGCCGCGAGGAGCTGTCGATCGTAAAGCAAAGACCACCGACGCTCTTACGGCGAGAAGGTAGGCTGCGCCGCCCTGTCGTCGCACTGTCACCTCGACGTCCCAGGGGGAGCAATCGGCCATCACACTCGGGGCACGCGATGGACAATCGTTCTACAGTGCTGCAGACACGGCAGACGCCACTCTCTCCTGAACACCCTAATGCTAACGAGGAACACCTCTGCAGTAACAGAAATGGTCCGAATTCGGGTAGATCCACCAGCCTATAGAAAAGAAAGTGTGTCTGAAAAGCAAAGATGAAAAGAAAAAAAAAAGGAAGAC
>JADBJO010000739.1:112500-122500 GCA_016801955.1 Conus betulinus
TATTTATGTTATTTAATAAAAGACATATTCTAAAAGTCTATTCACCTGTTAGCCCTTCCTGGCTCTGTTGTTATTTTTGGTGGGAGGTATGTAGTGTGTGTGTGTGTGTGTGTGTGTGTGTGTGTGTGTGTGTGTGTGTGTGTGTGTGTGTGCGTGTGTGTATGTGCGTGTGTGTGTGCGTTGTGCGTGTTGCCGATGCGTATTCCTTTCCAAATGCAGGACAATTTAAGACAATTCCTCTTATGACATGTGTCTTTCTTCCTGGTTGTTAAACCAAAAAAAAGCGATCGTCTTCCGAACACGGATCGAGCACACTTACATCATCCGTTTGATGGAAACACATCCTTCCGAAATACTTTTTTGTCTCTATAGCTTGCTCCAAACTTGTGTCGATGTCCGACTGGTGGATTTCTGGGCCCCTGCTGTTGCGCACCGACGGATCGGGGTGCGAGCACCCGAAGCGTATCCTGAATGGGCGTGGATGTGTATGTGCGTGCGCGCGTATGTGTGCGTGCATGCGTGTGTTTGTGTTTATGAGAGTGAATGCATTGTGTGCACGAGTGCTCGAGTGAGTGTGTGTGTGGTGTGTGTGTGTGTGTGTGTGTGTGTGTGTGTGTGTGTGTGTGGTGTGTGTGTGTGTGTGTGTGTGTGTGTGTGTGTGTGTGTGTGTGTGGGCGTGGTGTAAGTCTGTGTGTGAGTGTGCAAGTTTGAGTGTATGTGAGGGTGTATGGGTGTGTTCGTATTGAGATGCGTGTATTTGTGTATTTATGTAAGTGCGTACTTTTGTGTGTTCCGTAGCGGTGCGCGCGGGCACGCGCGTCCGTATGTGTATGAGTATGTGCGCGTGAGTACGCACGCGCGCATGTGTGTGTGCGCTGTGTGTGTGTATGTGTGTGCGCGCGTATTTTGGTGTGTTAATTATGCTTCTTTGCTTTGAATGAAAAAACGTGGTATTCTGTTCATAAATGTTTTCTAAATGTCAGTACAACTTTGAGTTAATCTGACAATAAATGGTTTCAGTCAGGTGCGGTATGTGGTGTGTGGGTGTGTGTGTGTGTGTGTGTGTGTGTGTGTGTGTGTGTGTGGTGTGTGTGTGTGTGTGGTGTGTGTGTGTGGTGTGTCTGTGTGTGTGTCGCTGCGTGTGTGCGCGGGAGTTGCGTGTGCGTGTGTATGTGGCATTTGTATGCGTGGGTGTATTCACGTGTGTGACACAAACCTATGTATGTGGAGACAGGACACGCACACACACCCACAGACAGTCGAGAGAAACAACCTACGATTCTATTCAACTTGATTGTCCTGATATGGCACAAAACGTAATGCATGTTGGGAACAACGACTGAAATTGCATGAAACAATAACAGAGCAAAATGTGACCGCCACAAAACCATAATCCACCGACCACGCTCAACTCCGAGCTAGGAGCCGGGTCACGCCGAACCGAAAATTCCCACAATGGGATACCTCCATAGCAGGACTCGAACCCTCGTCTCCTCATATCCCGACACTAACGGCTGCACAAGGGCGAAAGCTAGCTGTACGCCAGTTGTGTCCTTGGTCACCGACAGTTGTCATCAGCGTGGAATTGGAATGGAATGGAGAAGGAGGGACGGACGGATACAACGGATACAGGAATGAGTGGCTCAGCCCGCGGGGGGCCCAGCCTGTGGCCCAGCTGTCTGCCATGTCCTGGAATGTTCCGTTTTGTCTGTCTGTCCGTCTGTCAGTCCGTCTGTCATGCATCAGTGGTGGCGGGTTCTTCAATTATTTCATGGATGGACTCCGACGTGCGGACGGAGAGACGATTGACATGATGGTTAGAGCTGTAAACCGCTAGTGCTCTCAGCGGAGGATCCGTCAGTCGACTACGGTGACGAGCCGCACCCGGAGAGAGGAAGAGAGAGATGAGGAGAGACAGGGGGGGGGGGGGGGGGGGGGGGGGAGGGGAGGGAGGACAAGGCACAAACGACAGGCAGGTAAGTAGACAGACAGAGTGAGATGGACACTGACATTTCCCACACACATAACACACACACACACACACCACACACACGGGGAGAAGAGGAGAGTAGAGAGAGACGCGAGAGAGGAACAGGAGAGGAGAGAGAGAGAGAGAGAGACGACGAAGGAGAGAGGAGCGAGAGAGAGAGAGAGAGAGAGGAGGGGTGGCCGAGAGAGAGAAGAGGGAGAGACAGAGAGAGACAGAGAGAAACGGCGGGGGGAGGCGACCGACGCTTAAGGAGAGGAAAGGACCAAGACAAAACACAGAAGGGAGGGGGGGGGGGAGAGAAGGACAGACAGGCAGGCAGACAGACCGACAGACGGACGGAACGGACGGCGATGGGATGGGATGGATGGAAATTGATAGATAGATAGACACACAGAGACAGTTAGGACAGGGACAGACTGACACAGACGTGAGACCATAGCGGTAAAAAAAAGGGTGGGCACACGGGAAAATGGGAATAGAAAGAAAAAGAAACGATGAAGGAAAAAATAAGGGAAAGAGAAGGAGGGGACCTGAAAAGGAAGAGGAAAGACATAGACACATGCGGAAATAGACAGACAGACAGGACCGGGACCAGTGACAGAATCATAGTATTATTCAGAAAAAAGCCAAAACTATATTACGAAGTAGTGTAGGCGTAGTCTTCGTTTTCTGAAAACAAAACGACATAAAACGAATATCTGAACAACGATCTTTCTGCAGCAAAACCTTTTTTGTACTTCCAGTTCTCTTAAAAGAACAGGGAAGCGGGAGTACTTTAGAATGGGAACGGAGAACAGACATGCTGTCTGTGTCTGTGTGTCTCTGTGTTGTCTGTGTGTCCGTGGTCAAAAAATGTGTTGTTCCACTCGCTCCAGACAAAACTAATGGGCCGGATCTTCCTGAAAATTTGTAGGTATGTTCATTATGGGTCATCAGGGATGATGCCCGAGGTTTTAGTTTACCGTAACGGCCTGTTGGTAACCGCTTTTTTGTGCTTTATGGAATATCTCAGAGAGTACTGGCCGCTCTTTGTGAAAATTAGCAGGTAGGTTCATCAGGGTCTCGGATGATGCCCGATGTTTAGGTTAATCCGTTTATAGCCGTTTTACTAACGGCTGTAATACGCCTGTAACGTTTTTTTTTTTTTGTTCGTGTCTTTATAGAATATATCAAAAAGTACTTGGCCCGATCTTTCTGAAATTTGTAGGTATGTTCAGGGTCCACGAACGAAATACTGTTGATGTTTTAGTTTACGTTATAGCCGTTTACTAACGGCTGTAACGGCCTTAACGCTTTTTCTTCTTTATGGAATATCTCAGAAAAAGTACTTGGCCGATCTTTGTGTAAAATTAGCAGGTATGTTATTAGGGGTCTCGGGGTGATGCCGATGTTTTAGTTTACCGTTTTCACCCCGTTATAGCCGTTACTTAACGGCCTGTAACAGCCTGTAACGGTTTTTGTTTCTATGGAATATATCAAAAAGTACTTGGCCGATCTTTCTGGAAATTTGTAGGTATGTTCAATATGGGTCACGAATAATGACCTGATGTTTTAATTTACCGTGTATATACCGTTACTAAACGGCTGTAACGGTAACCTGTAACGCTTTTTTTTTTATATTATAGAATATTCAGAAAAGACCATGGCCTGATCTTTCTGAAAATTTGTAGGTATGTTCATTATAGGTCAAGGATGATGCCCGATGTTTTTAGTTTACCGTTTAGAGCCGTTACTAAAGGCTGTAACGGTCTGGTAACTGTGACGCTTTTTTCTCTTATTGAACAATATTTCAGAAAGTACTTGGCTGATCAGTTTTGTTTGAAAATGAGCAGGTATGTTCATTATGGGTCACAGATTGACTGGCCGATTGCCGATGTTGTTTTAGTTTACCCCGTATAGTTCAACGTTACTAACGGCTGTAACAGCCTGTAACGGTTTTTCTTCTTATGGAATATTTCAGTAAAAGCCACTTGCAGTATCTTTCTGAAAATTAGCAGGTGTGTCATTGTATGGGTCACGAATAATGGCTCCACGGTGTTTAGTTTACCGATGTTTACCGTTACTAACGGCCGTAACGGCGCTGTAAGGCTCACTGTTTCTGTCGTCATAGAATATCTCAGAAAGTACTCGCTGATCTTTGTGAAAAATTAGCAGGATGTTTCTTATGGATCACGGAGGATGCCGATGCTGTATTTTACCCCAGTTTATAGCCCGGTACTAACGGCTGTAACAGCCCGTAACGGTTTCTGATTCTTATAGAATATCTCAGAAAGCACTTATATACGATCTGTCTGAAAATTTGTAGGTATCTTCATTATGGTTACAAATAATGCCCGATGTTTAGATTACCGTTATACCGTTATAACAGCCTCTGGTAACGGCCTGTAACGCTTTGTCTTCTTCGTGGATTGGAATATCTCAGAAATTTACGCTACTTTGGCGCATCTTTGTGAACATTAGCAGGTATGTTCATTATGGGACCCGTGAACGAATAATGCCCCGTCTACCGTTGTTTGAGTTTCCGTTATAGCCGTACTAACGGCTGTAACGGCCTGTAACAGCTGTTTTTTCTTCATGGAATATCTCAGAAAATACTTGGCTGATCTTTTCTGAAAATTAGCAGGTATCTTCAATATGGGTAACGGATGATGCCCGATGTTTGAACCGATTTCGATGATGTGTAGTTTTACCGTTACAGCCATTACTAACGGCTGTAACGGGCCTGTAACGGTTTTTTTGGTTCTTTATGGAACGGTTCGAAAGTACTTATGGCTTTATCTCAAGCTGAAAGTTGTTGGGATGTTCTTAGTGAACATTAGAAGGTGTATGGTCAGATAGGTTTATTTGGAGGATTATGCGATTCTAACGGTTTTACTTTACCGATTTTTTTTTACTTTACCGGTTAGAAAGCTTGCGATCGTTGTAAAAAGCTTGTAACATTATGTTCATTATGGGTCTCGGATGACGTGCCTGCCGAATTTTTATCTTTATAGCCGTACTAACGGCCTATAACCGCCGATATTTCTGAAAAATTTGTTTAGGGAATGCTCAGAAAGTATGTGAACCGATATTTCTGAAAATGTAGTAAGGTTTTTCATTATGGGGACACAGATGATGCCCGCGTTTTAGTTTCCGTTATGGCCGTTACTAAACGGCCCATAATGGTTTTCTTCTTTATGGAAAATCTCAGAAAGTTCTTGGCCGAGCTGTCATGGAAAATTTGTAAGTTATGTTCTATATAGGTCACAGACGATGGGCGATGTGGTACCAGCAATACCCATTACTAATGGTTACACCAGCCCAAGACGGTTTTCCTCTTTATGGAATAATCTCACGGTATGCAGGATATAAACTGGGGAGTAATGTTTATATGCTTGCATCTTGGTTTTTTAATACAAAGAGGAAGCAGGCCTCAGAGTCAACATACGAAAACACGCATCAACGGATGACTCCATCCACCAAACCTACCAGCCAATGGCTTAGATCTATTATATTTACCATTGTCAGCAGAAGAGAAATATCGACAGCGGGAATTTCTCTTCTGCTGAAGCTGCTGGGTACAAAAAACGCAGGGTGAGTGTCCGATGTGCCCCCACTCGCTTAAAGATGCCGTCCCGGCCAGTGAGTGTGAAGCCTACAATAGGGGCGGGGGGGGGGGGGGGGGGGGGGGGGGGGGGGGGGGAGGGGGGGGGGGGGGGGCGGCCAGGGGGGGGGTGGCGGGGGGGGGGGCGGGGGGGGGGGGGGTGGGGGGGGGGGCGTAAGAGCGTGGTAAGAGCGAGGAGAAAAGAGGGGCAGATACACAGAGACAGAAGAGACGGGACGGGAGGCAGACAGACAGGAAAGACGGGCAGGCGACTCTGCAGGCAGAGCAGACAGACAAGACAGGTTACGAGACAAAGAGACAAAGAGCAAAGACAGGGGGGACAGGCGTAGAAGGGGTACACAGAGGGAGAGGGGAGAGAGAGACAGACGAGAGAATGGAGGAGCAGGAAGGGCGGAGAGGACACAACACACACACACCACACACAGGGATATATATTTTAGATATATATTAAGGCATGTAGTAGTGTGGGCGGGGGGGGGATATATATAGTAGGGAGGATATGGCGGAGTATTATATATATATATGGTATTATATATCGATTATACACACTTAAAATGACTAATAAAAATCTTTAAAGTGCTCAACCCCTGGGGAGAAAAATCTAGTTAAAATAGGAGGATGATAAAAGGAAGCGGTTTTAAAATCAACGGTCTGTTTCGAGCGCTCGCTCTGGCCTGAGGTCCTTTGAGTTGTTTCGAGCGCTCGCTCTCCTGCTCTCTTGATATATATATATCAAGATGCCACTAAAATGCCTAAATAAAATTCTTAAAATGCTCGAGCCCCCTATATATATATATTATATATATATATATATATATACTTGGAGTAAAATTTAACCCCTTAAAAAAAAACACAGAAGTAACCAGTTTCATTTTAAATTGTATATTCTCCAATAAATTTTCCTTTAAAAAGCTTCTTCAGTACTGGCCAAAATCAAACACACACTAACAACACACACACACACACACACACATATATATATATATATATATATATATATATTATACACACACGCGCGCGCGCGCGCGCGCGCACACACACACACACACACACACACACACACACAACACAACACACACACACACACACACAGTCAGACTAAGAAATACACAGAGACGAGCAGACAGAGACAGGGGGGGAGTTGGGATGGGGATAAAAAAATACAATGGAGGAGACAGAGAGAGACACACAGAGACAGACAGACAGACAGACAGACAGACAGATAGAGAGCTCAGAATATTAGCCAGAGCTCTCTAAGAAGCAGTATACACGTACAAACAAGCCAAGACATGGTACAACAACTCTTCCAATAAAACAAAACCCTTTTCGATAAAAGAAAATTAGTTTCAGTGCTTACGTACAAAACCAGCAGCAAATGTAACTCCATTCCACAAGCTACCGGCAATGTTTAGGACAGACAGACTACAGGTACAAAACACGCCGCCGCGAAGTGTCCGATTGTCCCCCTCGCCTATAGATGCCGTCAGTGATGACAGCCTAAAATAATGGGGGTATAAGAGCGAGAGGAAGAGGGGCGGACACGCTGAGACAGACAGACAGACAGGCCGGCAGGCAGGCAGGCACACAGACAGACAGACAGGCATAGACACTGACAGAGAGAGAAAGAGAGACAAAGACAATGACACACACACACACACACACACACACACACACACACACACACACACACACACACACACGCACACACACACACACACACACACACACACACACACACTAACATACAGATAGACAGTAAGACTAAGAAAAACACAGATACGAGCACATAGAGACGGGGGAGTAGGGATGGTGATTAAAAAAAAAAAAAAAAAAAAAAAAAACAGTCGAAGAGACAGAGAAGAAAAACACACATAGACAGACAGACAGATAGAGAACTCAGAATATTAGCCAGAAAGGCCAGAGCTCTCTAAGAAGCAGTGTCCACGTACAAAACAAACCAAGACGTGTACAACAACTCTTCCAACACAACAAAAACACGCCGCGAAGTGTCCGATTATCCCCCTCGCCTCTAGATGCCGTCAGTGATGACAGCCTAAACTATTGGGGAGGGGGGGGGGGGAGGGGAGAGGGGAGGGGGGGGGTTAGAGCGAGAGGAAGAGGGGGCGGGCGCACAGAGACAGACAGACGGACAGGCGGGCAGGCACACAGACAGCAGACAGACAGAGACACTGACAGAGAGAGAAAGAGACAAAGACAATGACACTGGACAACACATATTGAGAGAGAGAGAGAGAGAGAGACACAGAGAGACGGACAGACACCACACACACACACACACACACACACACACACACACACACACACACACACACACACACACACACAGAGAGAGATTGAGAGAGAGAGACTGACAGACAGACAAGACAGTAGAACTAAGAAAGACACAGATACGACAACAGACACGCCGGGATTGGGGAGTACGGATGGGGGATAAAAAAAAAAAGTACAGTGGAGGAGACACACACACACACAGACACACACACACACACACACACACCCACACACACACACACACACACACACACACACACACAGATAGCTCAGAATATTAGCCAGAAATGCTAGAGCTCTCTAAGAAGCAGTGTGGACGTGCAAACAAGCCAAGACGTGTACAACTCTTCCCATAAAAAACCCTTTTAGATAAAAGAGAACTAGCTCGGCGCTAGAACCAACAACTCCATTCAACAAGCTGCCAGCAATGCTTTAAGACAGACAGATACACAAACACGCCGCGAAGGGTCCGATCGTTCGGCCCGCTTCTAAATGCCATCAGTGATAGCTAAAATAATGGGGATCAGAGCGAGAGGAAGAGGGGCGGGGTACACACAGACAAAGATACACAGAGAGACGGGTGGACACAGGCAGACACTGAGAAAACCGGGACAAAGCGAGGGGAATACAAAAGACAAGAAAGCAGGAAGCAAGGAACAGAGAGACAGACAGGAAAAATAAGATGGACAGTCAGGCAAAGAGAGAGAGAGAGAGACTGAGAGAGAGAGAGAGAGAGAGAGAGAGAGAGAGAGAGAGAGAGAGAGAACGCAGAAAAAAAAAAGATTAAAGAAAAGGGACACACAGACGGACAGAAATAAAGATAGATGAAGACAGGACTGGAGGAAGACAGACAGGGCGAGGGACAGATAGAAGTGGGGGGGAGGGGGGAGGGAGAGAGGGAGAGAGATAGGACGGAAAAGAGAAATGCGAGACAAGCAGCGAGGCAAAGAAATTCATAAAGAAGACAGAAAGGGAGAAGAAACCAGACAGAGAGGGAGAGCAGTACGAATGCAGTGGGGAGAAGCGGAAAACGAGACGAGCGCCTGTGGGGAGGGGGGAGGGAGGGGGTGGAAAACGGACGGGAGTTTAAAACAGAGACAGAAGTGATGACCAAATTCGTTCTGTCCTTTTTTTTTTTTTTTTTTTTTTTTTTGCTTTGCTTTGTACCGAAACAGTTGGACATTAGTTAGAAGCCAAACAAACAACAGACGATGCGCGGAAATCTGCAAGGGAGGCAATCTGTGTTTGGAGTTCGCGTTCACCAACAGTGACCTCGTCGTTTCCATGGGACAGGGACCACTGGTGTGCACGCCCAAAGCAGTTTTACCCTATCAGTCAGCTCAACATTTCAGTTAAGAAATACCAAAACATTCGTGTGAAACTAAGCGCCTGTTATTCAGACAGTGTACATCCCGATCGTTATGCTAATATGCGCTCTAAGTCAGATATTTGACCCTCTCGACCTGTTTGCTTGACCCATAAACTGAGAAAAGGTAACATGCAGTGGAAAGACATGGGTTATCTTCTCCTGATTTTTTTTTTAAAATAAACTTGTCTTTTATCACAGAACGTTCGCGGCGCTGGTACCATTGACACCATCTTTAGCAAAACTTGAAAATGGCATCCGCTCTTCGAACCACTCAGAGACCGTTACTATTATAGGCGCGGCAAAGAAGGGGGCGGGGTGGGGGCGGGGTGGAGGGAGGATAATGGCTCAACATCATTAGAAAAGATTTCTGACCTCTGACCTATAAGACATTTATCTCGTGATCATCGAAGAGGGGGTGGGTTTTCACGGAAAGAAGCTGAATTACAACCAGACTTTTTAAAACTTCGTCTTTGCTTTTCATCTCTCATATACATACATATCTATGTGTGTGTGTGTGTGTGTGTGTGTGTGTGTGTGTGTGTGTGTGTGTGTGTGTGTGTGTGTGTGTGTGTGTGTGTGTGTGTGTGTGTGCGTGCGTGCGTGCGTGCGTGCGTGCATGCGTGCGTGAGTGAGTAGTAGTGTGTGTGCGTGCGTGCGTGCGTGCGTGCGTGTGTGTGTGTGTGTGTGTGTGTGTGTGTGTGTGTGTACGTAAAAAAACATATCTACCACTGCAGACATGAATGCT
>JADBJO010000739.1:145000-155000 GCA_016801955.1 Conus betulinus
TCATAGATAATGGAGTTGCCATAGACAAGAAATGTGAATTTTCACCAATACCTGTCAGTTCCCAATCAAGCTTCCTCTGAATGACATGGCAAAAAAAAAAAAAAAGGGGGAAAAAGTGCATGGATGACACATGTGTGCATGTGCAGGCACATACCCAATACAACATCTTATAAGCTGCACTTGACAATATTCTGAATAATTTGCTACCAAGAAAAATGCATCCGAAGAGGTGTGTTATCGATTCTGTGCATCAAATCTGACATTGCATTGCGATTCTGCCTTTTTTTTTTTTTTTTTTTCCAAGAAGATAACCATTTTAAGACTATCACTGAGTGCAAACACATGTTTGTTGTATCCTAGCTTTTGTTTTGAGCTCGCCAGTGGGTTTGAAAGTACAAATACTTACTTGGTCCTTGTCATGAAAATATTGAAACATGTCTTGCTCTGACTCCAAGTCTAACTCAGTCACTTTTAGATATACAGTTTGTTAGGATGTAAATTTTGAATGAAGATAGTTAACTACAAAGCCTGCTGAAGTTGCATTATGAGCCCATGTTTTGCAGTGCTCTTACACAATAAAAAGCACAACCAGGAGTAATTGAAACAAATTTCAAGACCTAAAAAAAGGCTTTTTCAGTTTTTGGGTGATGTTTTCATTGTTGTTTGTTTGTTTTTGTTTTTCTTTCTTTGTTTTGTTCAAGGCACATGTTCATTAACCTCTTTTTCACATTTTATGAAATTACAAGCTTCAGAAAAAGGCAACAGCACGTTTCATGTAATCATCGCAGGGTGTCTGGGTGAATGAAGAAGAAGAATTCAGTGCTATGTGAATAAGAATGAAATGTACATGTGTACGCCAAGTACTTTAAAATTGAATACTTCGTTTTGGTGCCCAGCTTTGACAAAATAGCTAAACCCGTATTTACACATGTGAGACGGGAAGAAGCTTTTTGAGTCTTTCTTTGAGCTTCTTTTGGTCAGTAGATTATCACCTCCTAAAGGGGTGAATCACTAAACATGGAAATTGTGGACAGAATGACCACCAGAATATCATTGTCGATATTGTAGTCAAAGTGAGCTTTATGTCAATTTCTTTTGCAAGAACATCCTTAATTACCACCCAGACACAACTCGTTCCCATGATATGTAAGGACTAGCAGGAAATCTGCAGTTTGGTAACATTTTCCCACACTAATGGTGATTATTGAAATCAGTTGGGTCAGCAAAGTTATTACATAATCAGCTAGTTGCATTTTAATGCAGGCTTACTGCTAATGTTACCATTATTAGTTTTTATTCCTTAGCGTAGTAATTTTGAAGGAAAAAGTGAAAAATGACTGGGTTAATCTGACAATGGTGACAAGACATATTTAAATAACACTGTATGATTGAGCTAATCTGAGTGACAGTGGTTGCAGACCATATTTAAAAAATTAAACAACACTGTACATGCGCGTGCGCACGCACGCACACGCACGCACACACACACACACACACACACACACACACACACACACACACACACACACACACACACACACTTCATTTAAACTAGTGGAAATGGGTAAATGAACAATTTTAGAAAGTCTGAAAAATAAAATTATATAAAGGCACTGACCTATCAAACCCATTCAAAGCAGTGCAGAGATAGTACAGCTGTACCACATCAGCACAATCATGCTTTTCCTTTCTGGCTTGGATGCTGACTTGTCTTGCTACTTGAATAAAATCAAGATGTAGGGGTGCAACACAAATTGATTTTAAGATTTTGCAGAGAGGAATAGCTGCTTTGATGTGTGTGTATGTGCGTGTGTGTGTGTGTGTGTGTTTTCCTTCCTTTATCTCCTTTCAGGGGTTGAATGAATTAGGAAAAGAATGGATGGTTCTGGCTGTTTTGATCCTTGAAAAGAATTACTGTTACTAGTTTTAGCGTTTACAAGTAACTGGTAAGCATTCAATAAAGTAACTGCGAATGAAAAATTATTAGAAACAAGTGGTAAAGAAGGATTTAAACTTCAGAAAGGTCTGTATGTTATGATTCTTCTTTCAGTTTCAGGCTTAGATCTTCCATGACAATTTTTTTTCTTTTTGGGGGGGGGGGGGGGGGGGGGGGGGGGGGGGAGGGTTGGAGTTTGAAGCAGTCTTTCACTTCAGGGTTTGAAGGCTGTGATTATATATCAGTCCCTCACACACTGTTGAGAGTTTGTGAAACAGTAATGGTATGACACAGCATAACGAATTGTGAAAACAAATGCCAGTGCAATTATAAGCCAGGACGTGTAATGCCAGTGCGACATAAATATAGAAACGTCTGTTGAAATGTTGAAGAATAACAGGATACATTGGTGGCTTGTGCATGTATATGCTTGATAATCCGTGTTATATACTAATGTAGTTTGCACTGTTGCAGTACAAAAGAGGGATACATTGGAATTAGATATAAGGATAGCTTGTCCTTTCCACATCCCTTGTTCAGGTCCATTATTGTGCAAAGGAAAATTTCCGTTTCATAAATTAAGTGACTGCACATATCTGAATCGCAGTCATCACAGAGAATTTCTTTACTAATTAAAGAATATAATTTGAAGTAAAAGGCTTCGCGCCATGCCATACAGTTTGTGATAAGAGGGCTACATTTTTTTATGGGATGGTGCTGGCTTTAAAAATTGGGCATCACTTCTTTCATTGTTTACTTATGATTTGTCTGCAGTTGAAATCAGCTGTCATGCTTGCATAGTGTGCAACTGCAAGCTAGTGCTGTTTATGTGCACACATGCGTTGACATGCGCTGAACAGCTAACTCTTCATTTGGTCATTAGAAAAGGTACAGATTTTTTTTTTTAGTAGTCTAATAGGTCAATTAGAAATAGTCGCCATGGCATTTATTTCACAATCATTCATTCTGTAGAGTCAAGAATCTATATTCATAGGATGAAATCGTCACCATAGCATTTATTTCACAATTATTTTGTAGAGTCAAGAATCTACATTCATAGGACGAAATAGTCACCATGGCATTTATTTCACAGTCATTCTGTAGAGTCAAGAATCTACATTCAAAGGAAACAGAGGCTGGCTGAAAATGAGTATCAGGTTTTGACACAATGAGTTTTCATTGTATTTGTAGGTTTATCTATGAATAGGTCACTTGATGGTGATTTTTTTTTTTTCAAGCATGGACAGGCAGTTTTTGATGTGTACTTCGAAGGAAAACAACTAAAGAATTTTGGGTAAGAATCACTGTTCTAGAGTTTATCAGGTTTTTCATTTGTGATGAATGGTCTTCAGTGAAAGTGATGTTTAATGTATTAGGATTAATTGATAATAGCACTTGAGTTGGTACTTATTTGGCTTCACAGTATAGCAGTTCTGGTATGGTTGCATATACTGATAGTGGTAGAATAGTGGGAGTTGAACATTCCCCATTGTCCCCATTTCCCTCTCCATGCATGAAAAAAAAAAAAAAAGACACACTGACATAGATATGTGGCATCGTTTGATGGAGTGAGAGGAGTAGTGTAAAAATAGTTTTTAAAGCTTTACTGCCTAGGAAATTGGAGTGATAGAGAATAAGTTTGTATTCCTAGTCAGACCAATAATATTGATAATTCAATAATTATTTTTTGACCGTAGTATTGAAATCACTGAACCAGACCTAGGTACATTCAATTAAAAAATGTAATATCCATCTTGAATTTTATAAAGGTGCTTTGCCTGTAGGCTAAGCCTGTTGTATCATTGTTGCTTATGGAAAAAAAAAAAAGGCATCATGAAAGTTGAGGGGAGTTAAGTAAGGTTAATGTGTTGGTGTGTGAGTGAAGATTATGACCCAGTATAGAGTGCATAGTCTCAGCCACCCACTGGTATCAGTGGCAACTCATGCAAAAGAGTTCTGTTTGACACGCTGAGTTAACTAGAAACTGCATGGACAAATTATTAAATAGCGTAACAGAGTATGCAACTGCAGGGGCTTCAGACATTTTATGATCATTGAAATTTCCATTATTTATTAAGAATGACAAAAAAAAATTGTAAGAAGACAAACACAAGCACAATGGATTTTTTTGTTGGTGCAGAGTGAACTTGTGCAGGGTGCTCATCCACTTCGATAATTACAATAGAAAAGAAAACTGCTCATGTATGTCAGAGGATCAGTGTTGATGCAGATGAGAATGTATATCTGTGTGACTGACTTTGCTAAATGAAAATGATAATATTCAACGTGAATTGTATTAAGAGAAAAACATTGCACAAGATGAATACACAACCATCTGTTACTACCTCTCTCACTAGTCTCAGGACAAATTTTTCTGTTACTCCATTTGAATTATATCAGATTATTTATGATATGTAACAAATTCCACAAATTTAATTCATGTAATCAATAACTAAACATTTTCTGAGAGAAGAAAATCATAAAGGTAAGCTAACAGATGAGTAAAGACATGTAGAAGTGGAGAGCGAGGACAGAGAGGAAATGAGGAGGAGATATTCAAGGGAAAAAAAAGCTTGGGGAAATTTGTGTGGCACCGGTTGATTGACATTCATGTTGGTACTTCCAGGAAAATTATGGAGGGCAGCTGGCACACGTGTACCTGCCAATCAGGTTGTGTGTGTGTTTGTGAGAGAGAGAGTGTGTGTGTGTGTCAGTCAGTGAGAGAGAGATATGGTTGATTAAGTGGTATTGATACCTGAACTTGTTCAGTTAAAACATTTATAGGTAAAGACTAACAGGGCAAACACCACTATGATATATTTTCCTTCGATTGTTGGTAAATTCAGCTTGAAGTATCCTTAGAAAGTCAACTTTATATTTTGATCACCAGTTGCAGTTACTATTCAGAAATAAAATTATCAGTATACTTTTTAGAGTATTAGTATCACCTTTTTCGATTATTGGTAAGCTCATGATTATTAACATAACACATACTTGAGTTTATAATTCTTCCATTGTGAATTTGTTCTTTTAGTTCATTTGTGTCTTTTAATTTTTTGAAAAATCAAGTATTGTCCAATATCCATGAAGTATTTGTCGGAACAGTCATGAAAGGTTTGCGATTGAAAAGAGGTTTTGTGTACAACAGGCTGAACAGCAAGTAGATTGTATGAATCTTATTGTTGATCAGACACACACAAGGTGTAGTCTGCATTTAAAGTGGTTTTTTATTTGTTTTGTTTTGTTTTTTTGTTTTAAGCTTGATATTTGTTTTATCATTAATTGTTAGTTCATTATCATGTTCTGATGTCACATTTAATACAGAGAGCTTCTTTCCCCCCCCCCCCCCCCCCCCCCCCCACACACACACACACACACACACATGTACACACACATGTACACATGTACACACAATCATTTCATCACATTTCAGTTCAAACACATTTTTATGATGCTGTGCAAATAGAAAGTAGTTTAGGAAGTCTGTAAATATGTGACATTCTGAGAATATAATTCTAGATTTTACATCTACAGTATGCATTTCAAGTGTTTTAATAATTTGTTTAGAATGCTTATTTTCTGCCTTTCAGTTTTCAAAAACAATGTCATATTAAACGGAGGAACGACCAGACAGAGAAGCCATGCAGTTCATCTCATAGTTAAATAATGAAATGGCACACACACACACACACACACACACACACACACATTTACACACACACACTCACCCTTCGCCCCACCACCACACCCAGAAAAAATGTAACTTTTAAGTGAAAAAAAATGTGGCGGAGCAAATTGCGACTTTGTTACTAATTCAGGACTCTGTCTATGGAAATGTCTTTTGAAATGAGGTAGGTAGAGTAATAAGTAGTTACAGAGCGCGCTAAAACTGAACTGCAGACCAGCAGTAGAACTTCTCAGACATTAGAATGTTTGAATTTCAATGCTGAATTGAGTGTGCTGGGAATGTGGTTTTTCACCATCAGCAGTATGTGTTGAAATTAGGGCAAGGAAAGAAAAAAAAAAAAACCAAGCAGACATTTTAGCGGAGAATCTGAATAGCTCAAGCTAAAGGTGATGAATAGGAAAAAAGTGGTAATTTTAAGACTGAACTGTAGAGAAGGGCTCAGATGAAAAGATGATTCTCAGCATGTTGAAAGAAAGAGAAAGGTAAGCAGTTGCTGAATGCTGAGGCAGGAGAAAGTAAACCAGTAGATAAGAAGGGGAAAAGCTGAAGCTCTGAAGGGTAGAAAAAAAAATAAAAACAAGTCTGTAACTCGACTAACAGAACAGGATAGGAGTATGTTTCTGTGTTGGTTCTGGTACCAGAGTGTTCACTCACTACAGGGAGGGGGGGGGGGGAGGAAGGGAAGGGGGGGGGGGGCGGGGGTTGGGTTGCCATGGTAACTGAGTCATGGTGCCCTTCTTTCACCTTGCCAGGTAACAACACTGGAGTCTCAGACAGGTGCAAAAGTTTTGCAAGTGGGGGGAAGGGATGGATAGGCGGCATTACTGTTCTGGGCTCCTCACCTCCTCTCCCCTCATTTCTCTCCCTGCTGCCTTCACTTTAACGCCATTGGTGGCGCATACTCAACCCTGCAGCTTTTCTTCCTTGATTTTAGTGTCTAGTGACTTGTTATAACTGACTTCTATTTATTGAGCAAACAGACCACATTCTTAGTTTGCTTTTCTGAGATTTTTTTCCCCTCTTTTTCTGATTACTTGGCGTTATTCACACAGGTCCAGTTCAGTTGGTCAGTTTTTTTTGTTTTTGGTCTGAAAGTGCTAAGGGGGATTTTTATTCTTTTATTATTTTCTTTTGAAAAGTTGATCCTATTACCTTTTCCACATAGAGTGCAAGCTTAGTCTCAAACATTTCAAGATAATATTTCATTAACGTGATTAAGTAAAACACACTCGTAAATATTAATTTGTTCCTGTCAGAAATGCTGCACTTGTGTGTGTGTGTGTGTTAATAAGGTGGTGTGAGTTTATGTATGAATTACATAATTTACATGCATCTTTGTAAAACAAAACGTGTCAGATCAGTTTATGAAAATTTGGTAAATAGATATGATACATATTTTTCACATGAACAAATTCATTTTAAGAGAGAGCAAAAGATACAGTGAAAACAGTGCATTTAAAAATCCGAAGTCATATCTCAACAATTTTGAATGCTTTTTAAACTAGTATTACTAGTTAAACTAGCATTACTAGACGATTTTATCAACACTACCCTCTGACAGTTTGTAGAACTTGTCCATAGAATTCCATGAAATTTTGCTGTTAGAGAAGGCGGATGTAGGAAGGAATAGGTAAGTGGGCTGAAACTAACTGTAACATAAAACCAAATGACAGATGGGTGGGAAGGTGATTGTACTGATGACATTTCTTATTAGATTTTTCCCTTCCCACCTTGCCCCACCCAAACCACCCCACTCCTTCCAGCCATCCTGGATTGTGCTGATTGTAAGAAGTTACACCCACTTGCTGTTTATGTGGAATGAAAATTTCACAATGTCTTTTTTTTTTTTTTCCCACTAAATAAAGAGAATTTTATTTTGCAAATCGTTCAGTCTTCCTTGTGTCTGACATTTCACACTGTTATATCCATCATGTGTTCTATAGAGGTAACTGCATTTATATGATTTTGCACCGCCTGTATTACTCACTGGCAAGCCCATAACTTAGGACAGTCTATTTTGGGGTTGCCTTTATTTTGTTGTTGTTGTTGTTCTTTTAGTAAAGGGGTGATGGTTTTGCTGGTAGTGAGATGAGCATGATTCATGAATAACCGCCTGGTAGCATCTGCATCATGAATTGGTGAGGGTTGTAGTGTACATTCTCATCAGTGCCAATTAATGATGACATGGTTCGGTCAAGCACAACTTGTTGATGGCTGTTATTGGTATTGATCTGGCAGATGGTAGGCATTGAACCATACATACAGGGTCAGAGTAGACTAGAAGTGAGACACAACAGATGTTTTTCTGTACAGAAAGCATTAAAGTCAGTGCATTGATTTAGTCTAAGCCATGATTACCTTGTTGCTGGCTGCAATACACATCAGAGTTTCAAATTGTTGTTGGGCTGGCGCAGATATTTTAAAAAATAGTGTGTATGATGATCAGCAGTGCCACTGTCAGCATTTAATACTATAATAGGCATACACCTTGCGGTTGTTGTTAATGAGAAACTTTTCAGTTGAAACTTTAAAGCGCATTGCATCATCAGTTTTGATTGGCTGTTGAAAGTTCTGTTCACCTGTCAGCATTGCTCTATTTTTTCATTGTGATTAACTAACACAACAGTAATGGGCTTTTCAAAACAATATTGCCTTTAAGTGTGTATTATAAAGTTCTTACTTTGATTTGACAGGTTTAGCTTAATCAGTTATGTCTGCCGTGGTGCATGTTTAATGTCATGACTGATGCAACTTAGACTGTGATGTCGAACCACAAATATTACTTCAACGGACCTTGGGTTACTTCAGATTTGCAAACCAGATGAATCCCAAGGAAAATAAATTACGGTCCTTTTTTTGCTGGATACTTCTTTAGTGTTGACAAAGGTTGAACAAAGCCCCCACCAATTCCCTGTCAGTTTTGCAGCAGATATGAGTTCAGTAACCCCCACCCTACATCTCCTCTCCTCTCCCTCCCCCTGGCCCACCCGACCATAGTGAAATCATCCTAACACGGTGCATGATTTTGAAAACTGATCCCTTATTTTCACGATCACCAGGTCATTTGACAGCCTGAAGCTTTGGTATCTGCGGCTGTGTGGCCTACTAGTAGCAGTCTTCTTCAGTGTGGTCATGACCATGATTTACTGCTTGTTTGATCTGTCCTGTGTGTGGGAGGCTCATAAATATATATCTTACACTACACTGTGACTACAGCTGTTAAGGTGCCTTAGTTGGTGGAACTGCAAAAAGCCCAGTGTACAAACTGTACATTGAAACATAATAGTTTTTGCTAGAGTTAATGATGTCTCTTTTGCTTTTTATGTTGTTATTTTGGTGGGTTTTGTTTGTTTCTTTGTTCTCGTATGTTTGTTTAATTTTCAAAGATTGAGGAAGAATGAACAGTGTTGTTTCCTTAGCAGAAAAGAATTGATTTGGGAAAGAAATGGGGAGAAATATTGACTGGTGTGAGCAGCAAAAATATGAATTTCGACTCGTGTCAGTGTCCTAACTGTTGATGCTATTGGACAAACTTAAGTGTATTCGAGTGGAGTCTTGAGTGACCTAGACAGTTATGAATCCATGGTATTGTGGCAACTGATTGCAGTGCAGCAGACCAAATGCTGCGTCTGCCAAGGCCAATAATCCTGTGATAATGAGAAATGCAGCGGATGAGATGGCTGTGAGCATAGTGACAGGGAGGCAGACGAGACGCTTTGTTCTATGGGACAACAGTCCTTCTGCAGAGGCAGAGCTTGTTTGTTGTCCTGATGCCAACTCTTGGCTGACAGAGTCTGGGAGTGCATCTCTGACACTTGTAGACAAAGGCAGGGGATGTTTTGTCCTCACAGTGCCAGCTCTTTGCTGATTCTGCTCCACAGTAACCTCATTGATTTTCCTGAAGTCCCAGCCTTTCTCTTTACCACAGGTCTGAGCTGTCATTCACTGTGGGCTAATCTTGTCCCAGACTGATGCTGTCATAGATCATTGTATACAAGTATGATGTTTTCTGACTTCGGAACCTGTCTTGTTCAGTTTTATGTATACATACAGAGATGCAGGATTTATTTTGTTGATGTTATTGATACTGCTTTTTTGTGTACTTTATCATAAACATTGAAATGATATTGTGACTGCTGATGCTGGTTAAGCAACCAGTTAAAGCTTAAATCTTCATACTAGGTATATTTCTTACCTTTTTTTTTTTTTTAAGTGGTTAACTTTGTGTAGGCTAACTTTAAACAGCAAACAGAACCATGATCCTGTCATTAACGGGAACAAGTAAAAAACAACAAACAAAACCACGATACTATCAGTAACAAGAACAAGTTTAATTTTATGAACTTCCTTTCACAGTGTCTGTAAGGCTTTGTTAT
>JADBJO010000739.1:160000-172500 GCA_016801955.1 Conus betulinus
TTAAAAAAGGATGGATTGAGAAAACACACACACACACACACACACACACACACACACACACACACACACACACAATAACACACACCTCACACAAATAGGGGTACGTTTTATACTGAATTGAAAAAGGACTTGGTTAAAATGTTGAAAGGTATGAAAACAAAGGGTTTCCTACAGACTTAAGTTGAAGACAGCCTAAAAGAGGTCTCATGTGTGTTTTGACCTATGTTTGATTAAGTGGAGCAATACATTATACAGGTAAAGACCTTTCCCTTTGACCTCCTTAACAATTATTTTATCACATTTCTGTATGGGGATGGGTTTGTTTACCAACCGGTGAACAAGGGCCTTACCTCTGACTTTTGGACACCAAACTCTGATCCCTGCTTGTTGAGGCACTGTTTGAACAAAGTACAAACTCATGAACTCACATACTTTGCATAAGTTATTTCATATGCCATTTTATTTTAGAAGAAAAAAGTTAATCTATACAAAATACATCCAACAAAAAGTGGTTTGCAAGGTATTCACAGTTGGTGCAAAAGCTAATTTCCCTCTCTCTCTCTCTCTCTCTCTCTCTCTCTGTCTCTCTCTCTTTTTTTTTTAATTGGTTTTGTATAGGCTTTGCTTCAGCTCAGTATTATTATTGATTAGTTGACTTTCTTTTAATGTTAATTCTTGACATTTGGGTATGGTGTTGTTTTTAACTTGAGGGCAGTCCAGATGGGATGTCACTTTCTTGTTAGTGGTCGGCTGAGCTGTAAACAATGTGACATGATGTGATATGTTTAGGTATAGGCCAGAACTAATTGGAAGATCGTGTTCTATTAGTTGATTTTTGTGTGCAGGTGTTTGCCTGGTTTGAGGAAGGTCATGATCCATGAAATCATTTGTGTGCAAAATGTTTGTTGATTTGTGCAAGATGTGCACGTGTGTGCAGGTATTGGCCAATTTTGAGGACGATCTTGATTTATTGAAATGAGGTGCATGTGTGTGTGCAGGTATTGGCCTGGTTTGAGGAAGATCATGACAGGTCACAGCCTTTGTGGAGCCTTTTGTCATCCTCACCATCTTGATCTGCAATGCCATTGTGGGCGTGTGGCAGGTCAGTTTTGTCTGGGAGTGGGTAGGGGGGTGGGGGTGTTGGTGGTGGTGGTTTTTCTCGTTTCAAGGGTGTTTGCGTGTCATTCTGAGCGTGTGAGAAAGTGAGTGAATATGTGTGTATATATCCGATTTCGTGAATGTACATATGTAAGTGAGAAAGTGAGAATACATGTTTCTCACGCTGGTATATGGCCATATGTCTGTTGACTTGGTGTCAGTGTTGTGACTGTGAGTGTGACATTTTAGTGTGACATTATGCATGTGTTACAGCGTTTTTTTTGTGTATGGTAGACTGTACGTTACTGTATGAATGTGCATATGTATATCTTTATCTAACTATATGTATACTAGCTAGCTGTCTAGCTAGCTGTGTGTGTCTGTGTGTGTGTATGTGTGTGTGTGTGTGTGTGTGTGTGTGTGTGTGTGTGTGATTTTTCCTGTTACACAAGGTTATTGCTGTATGAGCTCAGAGTAAACAAATATTACAGAGACAAGAAGAATGCTGTTCTTATTCATACATCGAATGTAATATAAATGTGTCCGTCTGTCTGCCTGAGCTGCATGTCTGTAATATGTCTTGCATCCTGTCTCCATCAACTTAGCACAGTGACTGACTCGGGAGTGTGTCTGAGAGAGAGAGAGAGTGTTGCAGAGAAAGAGATGTGCATGATACTCTTTTTGTTGTTGTGTGTACAGTCATGTTTTCACAAGACTGTGCACATTTGCTTAGTGGTACTTGTACTGGAAGTGTAGATTTTTGTGCATGTGCCAGACCACTGTAATCATGGAACAGTATTCCTGTGTGTGTGTATGTGTTGGCAGCAAACAACAGTTACTGTTTACTATGTCGTCAAGATCAGCAGATTTTTTGCTCATGTGAAAACCTAACTGCACACACAAACACACACACACACACACACACACACACACACACACACACACACACACACACGCGCACACACACACACACACACACACACACACACACACACACACACACATATTTCTTTTCCATCACTCCTCCTCCTCCTTCGTCTTCAGAAGTTGTAAATCTATTACTCTGCAGGACGCTATCCTTTTTAGAGGTGCACATGTGAGCATTCTTGTAACGTCTTCCTTGGACAAGTTGACGACAGTAACAGAATTACATGTTCATTTTTCTACAACTGTGAAGTAAAGGATGCAGTAACCAAGTAGTCAGGCAGTTAAATATTGAGCTTTGGCCTTTCAGTTCTAGGGTCTACGGTTTGAATCCCGGCAGCATCAAGTCGGTTGAGCATGGAGTTAATGCTTATCATTTGATTCAGACCAGCAAACAATGGAGTTAATGCTTATCATTTGATTCAGACCAGCAAACTGTGTGTATTGATACTGGAATCTGAAATCACACTTGAATGTAGACAAGATGGAGATAGATGAATTTTGAAGTAACTTTGTAGCTCTGTAATCCGTGTTTGGGGAGTTGTGGAAACTTGAAAATACCCAGCACTGTAGCATCCAGTCATTTTTTAAAACTAATTTCAAATCTTGGGACAAGACAACTTTATGTTTCCCTGTCATGAAAATGTGCTGTGTCAACTCTTAGATAGGAGGGAGGCGGACCCTTCCCATAATCCCTCTTCCCACAAGATTACCGACTACTGAGTAATGTTTGTTTCTCTAGAGGTTGGCAGGTATGCAGCTGGCACTAGCCACATGTTACAAATTCATCGGCAGATTTAAGGGATATTGTAGACAGATAAATATACAGGAAGAAGAAAAGCATTCTATTTATATAGTATTGTATGTGCACATTACGCAGTTCTCCCCCTCCCCCCTCTTTTTGTTTTGTTTTGTTTAGGTACTTTACAATACGAACATTTCTTGCTTGTTTTAAACAAAATTTATATTAAAGAAAATCCTTTCTGTTATCTTTTCTTTGTCTTTTTGAAAGGGGGGGTTGGCGGTGGTGGCGCAGGGGAAAAGGAGGGGGTGGGGATGGTCAGTCTGATTGAAAAAAAAAAAAATTACATATACACTATTGACAGATATACACACATTTGATAATTTTTTACATGTTTGTTTTTTTTCCGTTTCTCTTGCAACTGTGGGGTGATTTGTAATGAGTGTTTGCTGTATTGTTCATTGTTGCTCAGCTGGTTGTGAGTGTTCAGTTTTCTGTTTTTGTTTGTGCAGTAGTGTCTGAGGGCGTTGTTAATTAAGACTGATTTCAAGTGTCAGGGATTTTGTTCACCCCTCCTCTCTCTCTCTCTCTCTCTCTCTCTCTCTCTCTCTCTCTCTCTCTCTCTCTCTCTCTCTCCCCCTTAGTCCATCGGTTTTAATGTCTCTCTCTCTCTCTCTCTCTCCCCCCTCACTGATTCCCTTCTCCCCCCTCCATAGTCCATCTCACTTCTCTCTCTTCCTTTCTCACCACCATCCCTGCCTCTCATTTTGTGGCTTCTCCCTCCCTGTTTTCTCTCTCTCTCTCTCTGGCCCCCTCTTTCGTGTTGTCTGTCTGTCTGTCTGTCTGTGTCTCTCTCCGTCTCTCTCTCTCTCTCTCTCTCTCTCTCTCTCTCTCTCGGTCACCTCCCGTGTCCATCTCACTCCTCCTGTCATTTGAAACGCTGCGACTATGTTTATTAGTAGACTACTCGTTGCAATGAAAACTCCTACTTCATTCGTTGTATATGTTGTAGAATAGCCCCCCCTAAAAACGGATGAAGGTTGACGGTAACTTGATGGTCACCCTGAATTGATTGAATCAAGCACTGTGTTGGTCTGATCATGGGGAAAAAAAAAGACATTCAGAAAACACGAAAAACTGGGGGGGTAAAGGTTGGAAGTTTGTACTTGCGCCGTTTCCTGAATGGTGGTGGGGGGAAGCAAACAGTGAAAAAAAAGAACAGAGGGGACAGAAGTGAAGGAAGTTCAGATGTTTTCTCCTCTTACCTCTTTAACCTTCCTCTCCGGCATCCGCACAACAGTTGAGCAAGCCAAGCAGAGGGGACGGGTGAAGAAGAAGGGGGGTGGGGGGGAGAAGAGTGTGTAGACGTTGTGGGGGCCAACAGTGAGGGCTGGGGGTTGCGGAGTGGTGAGCTAGCTTCCTGATGTTCCAGCCCTGGTGCAGGCAGCCTGCTGAGTGAGTGCTGCCTGCCGCTCTGTGTGTTCTCTTGCTCTCCTTGGAGTCTGACTGCAGGCAGCCGCTACCCAGGCACCTTGCCTGCACAGCTCTCTCTCTCTCTCTCTCTCTCTCTCTCTCTCTCACCTAACAGGGCGTGAGAGTTGATGATAACTTCTGCAGGCCCTCTTACCGTCTTTCTCCTGGCAAACTGGTTGCTGCTTAGAACTGCGGTATGAAGGGCATCAAGAGAGCTGTGGTATCACGTTACATGTGCTGCATTACCTGTGATAACGGTGGTAGGCCTAATGTTTTTAACCGGTATACCAGTGCCAGTGCCGCAAAGGCTAGGCTGATCGGTCAAAGGAAACGAATAGTCTGGTCTTGGCAATCAGTGAATTCATAGGCCACAAACAAACACCACACTCCCACCACTGTAATTATCCTGTTAAGTAAACGAAAATTAAATTGGGATACAGCACTGTTGGCAGATTTTTTTTTTGTTGTTGTCTTTTTGTTTTTGGTGTTTGATTTTTTTTTTTTTTTTTTGACAACAAGACTGATAACGTACTGGTAATTACAGTGTACATGAAATGTGAACCCTGCATTACAAACATGTCATTGTGCTTTAAGACTCTGTTAAACATCAGGATGACCATGTATGTGTGAAGGAAATTGGACAAAAAAAAAAAAAAGGATTAGAAATAGAATGAGTCTAGTTGGGTGAGCAGGGCAGAAATGTGTGGATCTGGAGCTTTACTTCTTGACAGAATCCTACATTATTACTTACTATGTCATAAGCTGATCAGCTGTAGTTATGAGCACATACTTAACCTAGGCCAACTTGCTAACCAACAGAGAATAAAACTGCTACCTGACGTTAGTGGATGTTTGTGCAGTGGTAGAAACTTTCCTCCTCAAGTTTGTGTCCATTTAATGGCTAGAACGATGGGGTCTTGCACAAAAAATTTTGTTCAGACATACAGATATTGATGAGGTTAATGACAAAGCAATACGAGTGTTAAATACTTCTGTGAGTGCCATAGTCATTCACTTGCATGCTATGCTGCACACATGTGATATAGTGTTTTTGGACACCGGCATCAGCTCTTGCAGATGAACACCTCCATATTCACATTGCCGTACTGCCCTCATACGCGCTCAACTATGAATGCATGCGCATGTAAGCACACACATGCAAGCGCGCGCGCACACACGCACACGCGCACGCATGCACACGCACATGCATAAGTGCATATTCCAGGATACCATGTCTCTTTTAAATTTTGTACGAATTCTTACGTTAAGCCCAGTTGGCTCAATCCTGTAATTGCTGTTTCATGATCTTATTTTGTACAGTTGTTTGTTTTTACTTTTGATGTCTTTTTTTTCATTTTTTTTTTTTTTTTTTTTTTTTTTTTTTTTTTTTTTTTTTTTTACAGTTTAATTCTTACTTAGAGTTTCTTCTCACACACACACACACACACACACACACACACACACACACACACACACACACACACACACACACACACGCGCGCGCGCGCGCGCACTCACGCACGCACGCAGCACGACACACTCAACACACACACAGGCACACACATCCACACACGCGCGCGCGAGCGCGCGCACGCACACACACACACACACACACACACACACCTTGTCTAATATCACATTTAGTGAAAAGACGTTAAATTGAAGAACAACAAACAACAACACGCACATGCGCGCACGCGCACACACACACACACACACACACACACACACACACACACACACACACACACACACACACACACACATGTGTATGCTCATCAATATTTTGGGGACAGCACACTGTATGTGTATGCTCATCTACAATTGGGGAGGAGCGGGGATTCCTAATCATGTGTAGCAAAACTTTACCATGTCTTGGCCATCCACGACCTAGAGACACAATATCATCATATTTCTTGAACTGTTGAAATTTTTGCAATGAATTTTTTATATATATTTCGGGGGGGGGACAGTCACCTGTCTGTCAACCAGTTGTGGGTATGTGCATCAAAAGGAAAAGATGTAATCAGTTGAATCATTTGAACATACGCTTCGGATGCTGCGGCTCATGAAGAACCATATTTGAAAGAATGGTAGTCTGACACTGCAGTGCAGTGAGAATATGGGTTGAGGGTGACCTGCATCATTTTGTCTATACTCTTGGGGACTTTGACAAGTATGGGTCCTTCTTGATAAGTATGGGTCCTTCTTGACCCGCATTGCACGAAGAAGTATAAACACAATAAAAACTGAGTAAAGCTTAAATAAACTGGGGGTCATGGATGACCTGCATTATTGAGAGTACGTAATCAAAAGCAGAGTCAGGGATCCTCTGCCAAAGCTGTTTGACTGAGTCATTCTCCTGTTGACCTAGATTTTCTGATGTTCGAGGGGAAAATGCATGGCGTAAAAAAATTAGATATATCATTTTTCAGAAACCCAAGGATGTTCTGTCCTCTTGCATTTCTGCCATTTTGACAGTGTGTGCATTGAAGCTGAAAGCAAAGAAGGGGACAACTAATCTGTCCTTGATATGAAAATGAAAAAAGAAGTATATGGCTGTGATACTGCTACCTCCTGGCGAGTTGAAGGGCATCGTGTGTTTCAGGAACATAAAAGATAATACAGTTAATACAGGGCTGTGCAGTCAGCAGTTTATTATGTGTTGCAACATGGATGCAAGTGTACCAGTAATAAGGGCAGGTATAGATAGCTAACTAATTTTTTTAAAGTTTAGTTTCATGCTGACAACAGAAGTGGGTGGAACGGAAGTCCTAGGCAAATATTGATTGCTGGTTAACGTTTAGACTGACAGTATTCAGAATGTGTAGTGTTCAATTGGCATATTGGATTGTCCATCACATTCACTGTCTGTGGGCCCAGGAGTGGTTCAGGTGGCAACTTCTCAGTTCAAATCAGCCCAGCCCCTCTGCTGCTGCTTAAGGGACAGTATTGGCTCTTCATGTTGGTCTTTAGGCTCTTGGGTCTTCACTTCCTTTGATAAAGTTTCCATGGCGGTGGTAGAGGAGGAGGCCTCCCTGTTCCTTTAAGCTATTTTCTCTCTCTCTTTCCTAGTATAATGTATTAGTGCATGTGCATCTGTCCTCTTTGTCTTTGTCTGGCTGGCTGGCTGGCTCTCTCTCTCTCTCTCTCTCTCTCTCTCTCTCTCTCTTGTGATTGTGTGCACACCTGCATACTCATGTGCGCGCGCGCACACAAACGCACGCACGCACGCACGCACACACGCACACACACACACACACACTTACATACACACACACACACACACACACACACACACACACACACACACACACACACACACAGCCTTGTGTCCTGCCTCTTGCCTCTCAGTTCTCTGATCCCTATGACAACCTCCTCTCCAGAAAGTTTGAAGCATGAAGGAGAAAAGCAGACCTATCATTGTATCTCTACCAGGCATGAGACTTTGTTTCCCTTAAAAAAAAAAAAAAAAAAAAAAAAAAAGACAGGAGACATATTGTGCCCCCCACACATGACATCTTATACAATATATTGAATGAAACTGACAGTTGTAATGTGTGTGAGAAGCTCCAGCATGTGCTCATCTTTCCAAAACAACAACAACAACAACAACAACAAATAGCAAGCAGGGGCAGAGCACAGGGTGTAAAGGAAATGGGATGCAAATCCCTTCACCTCTGTGTGTTGAATCCAAGATTTCAGACCTCTGTCATCCTTTGGAACTAGAAGTTAGGCCCAGCCTTAAAGAATTTTTTTTTTTTTTAATACTCTTGTAGATACATTTAGAATGAATCTAGAGCCAGTTCACGTAAGAGAGGGATACAGCTGTGAGTAAATACTTCTACTGTTGGACTGTCACTGATGGATTGGGGAAGAGGGGAGAGAGGAAGTGGGGGTATCATCGGACCTGTCAACAAACTTCTTGCAGAACTGTATGACCCATAGTTTGATAGGATGATTTTGATGACTGAAGTTCAGCGCCTATTTCATTGCAGACCAGAGGTCTCTGAACTTCCTGTGAATTGATTACAGGGTTGAGGGAGGGTGGGTTCTGCTGAATTAGTGGAAAGAAAACCTCTCTGGACTGACCCTCGACCTCACTCGTTCTCTTGCTCTGATGGCCGTTTCCTTTGATGCTCAGTAAAGGGAACCACTCACTGCGTCATGTGACCTGGTCATCTAGTGTGTGGCCCACATTTTTTGTTTTGTTTTTTATTCTGGCCCATGTGTAGAACACCTTGAGAGGAAATGCCATGCACAGACACTTCATATGCGAGTGTGCCTGCACACATGCACAGGCAAGCAGGGGTGAATATGCATGTGATGGGAGTGTTCATTGGGCTTAGTACGGTACATTTACCTTCAGGTTCTGCACTGCCACAGGTATTCCATTTTTTGGCTCTTCCTGCCCCCCCCCCCCCCCCCCCCAACTCCCTCCCCCCCCCCAGTCCTCCTCCCATTCCCTTATCATCTAATTTAGGTAGGTCTTTAGGGAGGGAGGGGAGAAAGGCGGGAGGTAGGGCATTACACTGACAGAGTCTGTTGTCTGTAAGCTAGATCAGGCTGTGTATGAGGGGGGGGGGGGGGGGAAAAAGGAAAAAACATGTGCTTCTTACTGCTGCTAGCTAGATCAAAATTGCCACCGCTTTCTCGCTTGTTCTGCAGTAAGAGGCTGTCTTTGTGCCAAAGTAATTTTCTGTTTGTTTTTCCCTCTTCCACCTTTAGGTCCTGCTTAGCTTGCTAAATAACACAGGCTTTGTGGTACAAGAGATCTTGAGGTTCATCCTGATTCTTACGGCAGCAGGCGGTCTCCCACTTTTATTGTCTCTCCATTTTGTTTCCATGTCTGGGTATCACATGCATACATTTGAGTGCACCTGCACATACACACATATGGTATACACATATGTGTAAGTATACACACACAGATACCTACACACAGAGGCATGCATGCATGCATGCACACACGCACGCACGCGCACGCACTCATGCATGCACGCACACATGCACGCACGCGCACACACACACACACACACACACACACACACACACACACACACACACACACACACACACACACACACACACACACACACACACGCACACACTAATATATGCATAAGGATTTCTAATCTTGGAAAAAAAAAATTTTGTTGAATGCATGGATGTGTGCATACAAACACATGCACGCACACACAAACGCTCATGCGTGCGCACATACACACACACACACACACACACACACACACACACACACACACACACACACACACATAATGAATCTTTGGCATCACAAGTCTTCTCTTTCCTTTTCTTCCTCTCTTAGGCTGTTGGTCGGTTTCTCTCCGTGTTTCTCTGTCTTTGTACCCTGCTTGTCCGCCTTCTGCTATCTGACTTTGCCAATTTATCAGGCTAATCTTTTCCCTCATGGTTATGAAAATAAAACTTCATCTGCCCTAGAACCCTGGAGGCTATGCTCTGTCACCTCCGTCTGCTCACCGTTGTTCATCTTCTCCACCCCTCTTTTTTTCTTTTGTCTCTGTCTTTTCTCCTTCCCACCCCCTTCCTCTTTTACTGTTTCTCAGTTTCCTTTTTTTTTTTTTTTTTTTTTTTTTTTTTTTTTTTTTTTTTTTTTTTTAGTTCTAAGGAATCGAAAGTTAAGAGTGTACAATCCAGATTGAAGTTGAAGAATGAAAGAAATTGATCAGTTTCAATGTGACTAGCTGTATTGTACACAAGAGAAGCTGGAGAAACCAAAAGGTCTACTGTCAGGGAAATCAGAATTGCTTTGGTGTCATATGTTTTCTGTAAAAGTACTACCACTTCTTTGTAAATAAGAGTATAATTCAATTTGAGGTTTGTGTTCGCTTTGCAGTGTCCTGTATTGAACGATTGTTTTTGCCTTTCCTTTCCCTTCATCAATCTCTCTCTCTCTCTCTCTCTCTCTCTCTCTCTCTCTCTCTCTCTCTCTCTCTCTCTCTCTCAAGTTTGATCTTACTCCCTCATTTCTTTCTTACACTAAGTTACAGCTACTAGGTTAATCAGACTCATTCACAGATGGACCAACAAATAGGTGGATTGCTTAGGGTGTGACATGGGGATGGCTGGCTGACTCTCATTGTCTTATGTCTTCGGGCAGGTGTATTAGGTGAAGATGGAAGGAAGCAGAAAGAGATGAAAGGAAACATGTTTTTAGAATATCTTGGGACCTCTCTGTTACAATAAATCGCTCTTGACTTGAGGGAGAACAGAATATTCAGAAAGAAAGGGGGGGACTGAAGAAAAGTGGTTGGTTGGTAGATTTGTTGCAAAAGATATTTTAGAAGATAGTTTAGATTGAAGGCTGTTTGCGAAGAATGTTGCAAATCCTCTTTTTATGGTTAACTAAAAGTGAGGGTGAGTGCAGTTGTAGTAAGGGATTTTGTGGATTCCTAGATCCTCATCTGTTTTCTTACGTCTGAAATAGTTAAGAACTTCATAAACGAGGGGACTGATAGAGGGAATCAGCAGACGGGAAGATTAGAAGAATAAGACAGATAAAGCATTCTCCTCAAACTTAAGAGGGATCAACAAGATTTTTTGGAACCTGGAGAGAGAACTGCACAGTCTGTAACAAAGGAGGGATCAACAAGATTTTGTGGACCCAGAAAGATAACTACACTGTCTGTCGCAATCAATTGCTAATTATGGACAGATAGCTCCCCTCCTCCTTCATGCCTGGTTCCAATGCTAAAGCAGCATGCCGCCAGGTTCCCCAGCTTCCCAGCCACCAGAGAGCTGTTAGTGAAGGGCAGAGATTGGAGAGAAGGTTGGTTGGACAGGCTCCTTGTCGGGCCAGGTGGGATGGAGGGGGGGGGGGGAGAGGGAGAGCAGCTGAGCCCTGTTTTCTGAAGCCCAGTCAAACAGCGGGGAAGGGGGAGGGCAGTAATCAGGGTCTGGGCTGAGGGGAAGAGCACCAGGTGAGCATCCTTTTTACCTGCAAACACCTGGGTGAGGTGGAGAAGGGGGATGGGGGGACTAGGAGAGAGGGGAGAGTCTAGAAGAGGAAAGAAATCTGCCAAGCTGTGGGTAATTGTTTTCGATGTGGTGGAAGAACGGCATTGAGTGATCAGTGGGGAAGCAGACGCACACTGAAATAAGATGAAGCTGGGGAAGATTCATGGCAGATTAAACTTGTTAAATATCTGTCCAGTTGTTTTGTCACCTTTTTTTTTTTTTTTTGTTTTAAAATCTAAACAGCTAGGCTTACTTTGTACTGTAAGGAACAGTTCTGTTTTTACAGTTTTATATTAAAGTCAAGGTTGTCTTGAACCTGAAGCACTACAGTTCATGTCTGTCACTTGCCTGTTCAAGGCAGTTGGCATAAAGCTGTATTGTTCAGTGTTTGCTTAGCCATGATGTGATAAAGAACTTCCTTGAGGATGGGCTTTATCCTTTCCCAACTTTGATCATTCTAGAGTCCGTTTACAAACTGGAACTTGACATCTTTAGGGAGCTTGTGAATGTTAGATTTTTTTTTTAGATAATTGGTGCTCCTTTTCCTGCAACATGATGTTATGAAATTAAAACTGTAATGAAATATGCTGAGTTGTGACATAACATGGGTTCCAGTGTCAAGAGAGATTGCTTTGTTTAGTTTAGCATGCACATACACACAATCTGATGCACGCATGCACACAGGTGATACCACTTTTTTTCCTGTTTAGAGCTTCCTGGGATGAAAATAGATGACAAAGACAACAGTCACACGAAAGCAGCTTCATGTGTGAATCCAGAGGATAGATTTGTAACTGAGTAAAGCAAGGGAAGAGAGTGGGATAGAGAGACAAGTGAGTCGTCAAAATATATTAAGACAATATTGAGAGATTACTGAATTCTCCATTCATTTGCTATTTTCAGATTGCATTAATGACTTGTTCAATTTAAGGGTAATCTGGATCTGTGTGAGAAGCCCCTGTTATGTTGTAATTGTAGGCATGAGACTGCTTAAACACAAAGGCCTGAATTGATGCTTTCCCACAGGATTACCTGGTGTCGCAGACAAAAAGTTTTTGTGGGCATTACGCACTGGGGGAGCGGCTGGCACGGCCTGGATGAAAAAAAAAAAAAAAAAAGGGGGGGGGGGGGGGGGGGGGATGGGGATGAAAAAAAAAGAAAGAAAATATGTGATTAAACTATGCACCTCTTTGGGCTCCTGTTCTGGGAGATGGGAGCAGACGGAGGCAGGCCTACAGTGGAGAGGGGTCTGGAGGGGGGGGGG
>JADBJO010000739.1:175000-247500 GCA_016801955.1 Conus betulinus
GGAGACTGTTCTGTTGATGTGACTGATGTAGTGATATTGATGTGACTACAGTGAATGGAGACTGTCTGTTGATGTGACTGATGTAGTGATGTTGATGTGACTGCAGTGAATGGAGACTGGTCTGTTGATGTAACTGTAGTGATATTGATGTTACTGCAGTGAATGGAGACTGTTCTGTTGATGTGACTGATGTAGTGATATTGATGTGACTACAGGGAATGGAGACTGGTCTGTTGATGTAACTGTAGTGATATTGATATGACTGCAGTGAATAGAGACTGTTCTGTTGATGTGACTGATGTAGTGATGTTGATGTGACTGCAGTGAATGGGGACTGTTCTGTTGATGTGACTGATGTAGTGATGTTGATGTGACTGACGTAGTGATGATTGATGTGACTGCGGTGAATGGAGACTGTTCTGTTGATGTGACTGATGTATTGATATTGATGTGACTGCAGTGAATGGGGACTGTTCTGTTGATGTGACTGATGTAGTGATGTTGATGTGACTGACGTAGTGATATTGATGTGACTGCAGTGAATGGAGACTGTTCTGTTGATGTGACTGATGTAGTGATGTTGATGTGACTGACGTAGTGATATTGATGTGACTGCGGTGAATGGAGACAGTTCTGTTGATGTGACTGATGTATTGATATTGATGTGACTGCAGTGAATGAGGACTGTTCTGTTGATGTTCATTTGGTTGCGGTGAATGGTGCCTGATGTATTGATATATTGACGTTACTGCAGTGAATGTCGTCTGACCTGTTGATGTTGATCATTCATGTGACTGCTGTGGATTATGACTGATAATTTGATTTTGATGCTTCTTCAGTGAACGTTGACTGGTGTATCGATATTGATGGGACTGCAGATAATGATGATTGATGTTTTCATATTGATGTGAATGGTGACTGATGTTTTGATATTTATGTGAATGGTGGCTCGTGTGTATTTCTGTGGATGTGATTGCTGTGAATGACAGTTACTGTTTTAATGTTGCGACTGCAATGAATGAGAAAACATCGATGTTGATGCATGGGCATGGAATTGTTGGCAGTGGAAAGTGGGCGGTGATTGAAGCCTTGATGTTGATGTCTAAATGTGTGTGTGTGTGTGTGTGTGTGTGTGTGTGCTGTTACAGTGGGTGACAAAGTGCCGGCTGACATCCGTATTCTGAAAATCCATTCCACCACCTTGAGGATAGACCAGGCCATCCTGACAGGTACACAACACACTGCCCTAATATAAGAACATAATATGGTGCCTATAACTGTGTCTGCGTGGGCAAGGATGGGTGTTAGTGTGTGTACAAATGGTGCAGGAGGCAAAGGTTAAAAGACAGTTAATTTGTGGTGGAATATGTGGGTGCCATTACTACCAGCCCTCATTTTTTTTCCCTGGATTTAAAAACCCATTCCCAAATTAATTTAAAAGAAAAAAAAACATATGTACATTCAGATGGGGGTGGGGAGATGAGAGGGAATGTTTGCATGAGAGTGAGCTTGCATGTATGGGATTAAGTACAGCAGGGTTTGTACATTCCTTTGAAATGCTATAAAGTTGGGGGATTAGACAGGGATGTTCACAGGGACTTTTGAAAGCTCATTATCTCTCCGCATTACAAGATGTTTAAGGTGCTTATTTCGGGCAGGGGGTGAAGTATATGAGTTGCATTACCTGGCTTTGGAAAGATCACTCCTGGATGTCACCACTAATAGAATGATAGCATTGTGGAGGATACAAGAGAATTTGAATTGAAAGTAAAATAAAACTGCTTGCACACAGTTGTAAAGAGTGTTTGTGGTCTTACAGGCAGAGGCTTGTGACTTATAATGTGTTCTAGTTTGTCTGTAAAACCTCATTGTAAGTTGTTGAAGACCTTGAAAGGCGTTTGGTTAAACTGTGTTGGCAAGTTAGGTCATGGACCAATGGCACATGGGCTCTGCAGAATGCTCGCTGATTGTGCAGATTTACATCTATTTGTGTTTGTTGAGGGGAATGGGTTGCTTCTATTTGTGATTCTGTGTTATTCTTGAGTTTCAAATCACTGAATTGTGGGGATTTTCCATGTATATATAGACTTAGAGTTTTAGTTCGATGATGTTTGAAATTAGCCTCTTTTTTAACTTTGATACTAGCTGCTTTTGTTGTTGACAAAAAAGCAAAAGTCGTTTGGAAGTGAAATCACAGCTGATGAGCTGTGTGTTTTTAGTTCAAAAAACAATTAATAGATATAAAAAGATAAAGATGAAAAGGACATTAGTTTTCTTTTTTTTTTAATATGAAAGTAGATCAGCTACTTTTTAAATGAGCTAGAAAAAGAAAAAAATACTGACATAACAATTCAGTGGGAATGGTATAGGGACCAGCAGTATTCCCAGACAGGTTTGTCATGAAGTGTGTTGTGTTTGACTTTTCCAGGAGAGAGTGTGAGTGTCATGAAGCATACAGACCCCATCCCTGACCCCCGCGCTGTCAACCAGGACAAGAAGAACCTGCTCTTCTCTGTGAGTGCATTTTTTATTTCATCAGATACTTGTAACCGCTCACGTCAGCCACTGTGAGCAGGACATACTTAGCCAGAAGATGTTTGATATGCTTCATGAATATATTAGTGTTTCAGGCCAGAGAGCCCACTTAGTATTATAAAGACAAATTATTCAACTTAAGAGCTTTCCTAGGCATCACAACAGTATTTAAGACTAATATGGCAGAGCTTTAGCGCTTATGTCTTCGATACATGCATGTCTACAACAAATAGTACATTACAGATAATTTCTAATACATTTTTTTATTTCTTTATCATCAGTACCTCCACTACGAGTTTCCAGTTTCCATCTGCTAGCAGAGGATGTGGTTTGATGTGTATTTGTCTGTGTGTTGATGTGTAAAACTGATTGTAGTTGTTCTTCAGTCAAAAGATATGGAATGGGTCCAAACATCGACCTTCATTCCACACTTGTTGGTCATCAAACATACTGCCAGTGAAGTCAGAAACAATTTCAAACACACCTTCACAGTCTGATTTGCCTTCTGTCCTGCCAAGAAGGAGTTATTTAGCAACACCTGAGCCACTTAATCTTCCACAATCCTTTAAATGAAGTATTCTTTATCACTTGCTCATCGTTTTTCAAAATAATTGAAATTTTTGTTCTCCCACTGAAATCGAAGCACAGTGCAATGGCAGCCAGAAGTGTCCGAGCAGACCATTCAAAAATGCTGCATTTTCATGATCTTCAGAAAACCTGTATGGGGATGAAATGTGGTCACCCTCACGGGGCACAATCGCGTAAATGGTAATGGCAGATAAGAGCAGATCAGTAAAGTAAAAGGTTAAACAGCATGGCTAAGCTTACCTAAGAGGTTGATGAACAGTGGAGAGAGGAATACATGGTCAAAGGGATGCTGTACAGAGTGACACACACATGTTAACTTGTACTTATTTCATGGTTATATGTTGGACAGCATTTGTCATGCAGTATAGCCCTTGTGTGGCCTGTTGCAGCTGTTTGGAATTTCTTCCAGTACAGTGTTATGCCCTAGAAAAATTTTATTGTTAGTGGTATGCATGTATTGCTATTAGTTTAAAGCTTTCAGGATGGTCTGCTTCATTCAAAACAATTGTTCCCTTCTCTGTGGACACAGGTTTTTTTCTTCAGTAGGTATCATATTTAATGTTAAACTAAGTTCATGAGATTTCTCTTTTAACAGTAGCCATTGAAACCCAGTTCCATAGTGGGCTGGCCAGACCTTTGGCGCCATCTTGGCAGTGACAGAGGCTGTCACAGCAGTGTGAAGATGGTTGCTGTAATCCACACTGAAGACAGTTTGGACAGATCTGTGTATGGTGGGGATTGGATGGTATACATGCTCTTCACGGTTTGCCAGATCTCTACTGGACTGTGTGGGCTTTTCCGTTGATTGAAGGAGACAGGGCAGAAGTGCAGACACCCTTAGGATCGTATTAGGGAATGCTTGCTGAAGAGGCTGAAATGTACTTGTTTATGATGTTCCATTTGTGTGGAGAATTGTCATTTAATTGCCTACTCATTCAGTACTGTTTCAGGCTGACCTTTTTGTTATCTGTTTGGTGCAGGGAACGAACGTCGCAGCTGGAAAATGTAAAGGCATTGTCATCGGCACTGGTCTAGCCACAGAAATTGGTAAGGCTGAGTTTAATTTGTTAATCCTCAAAACACAAAAAACAAAAAGCCTGAAGCTTTTGTCAACTTTTTCAGCTTGTGAAAGGTCTTTTTTGTGAAATGTATGTATGAAATAACTATTGATTTAGTCAGAAATTAGAGTCTGATTTAAAAATACAAAGAAAGAAAGAGTCAGAGAAAAGAGAGAGAGACAAAATGGTTGTGATGGAGAGCTGTAAGAAGAGTTGTGTGGTATGCCCACAGGAAAGATCCGCAATGAGATGATGGACACGGAACAGGAGAAGACCCCACTGCAGCAGAAACTGGACGAGTTCAGCAACCAGCTGTCCAAGGTGAGAAAACCTCTTTGGGTCACAGTAGGGGAATGGGAGGGATGGTATGACTTGGGAATTTGTTCCAGCAGAAAATCGAGCATCGCTGCCAGATATGACTGATTTTTACTTATAAAGCACTGCAGAGAATTACTGTTTTTTTTTTAAAAAATATTGCTGAATTTGAGGATGTAAGTTGGGAGGGGAAGGGGAGAGTGTTGATGTTTGGCATGTTCTTACTACGGAATGTAACATGGGCTGTTTACCTTCATGAATAATCATAACTTACTGTGCTGTAGTAAAACCATTGGTTTCAGTTGGCCAGAAAGGGTTGTGTGTTTAGTGACAGTTATCTTCATGATAATGAGGAACAATACTCACCCTTTACCTGACCCCTCCCACCAACAGGGATACTAACTTTTCTTCCCAAGAATTTGCCAGCTATGATTTGAGGGTCTGCCCCAAATGCCACATAATCTGACATCAATGATCATTCCGTAGAATCTGATACTGTGTCAACTGATTTATGGTTAGATTATGTTCAGGTAAGATATTGAGTTATGTACCACAGTTTTCAGCCTCCAAGGCTTTCTTTTGTAAAGAGCACATCCCCTGACATTTCAGATATAATGTACTTTATTTTTAGGAGCTGTAACAGATGAGGCAGTGAAATCAAAATCTGACCAAAAGGTCAAAGGATCAAACAATAAACTCTATCATCAGTATAGTATTCAAACCTGATATGATCGCTTTCAGTCTGACCCGTTATTGAATGTTACTGAAAGTCACCATTGTGCCATCTATCTTTAGGGTGAAGAATTGTAGAAAGATGTTCACCATTAGTGAACAAGGAGAGAAAAGCCAAGAACATTCTCCAGATGGTTAATTCTCCAGATGCTGTCAGTGTTCACATCATTTCACGCCTATGCCACTGATTTGGTTATTCCATTACCATTGTATAGTGATGTGAATATAAATCAATTTGTATTTTACTTTTAGCAGATATCTTTTCCCTCTTATTGAAAAAAAAAATGTTGTTAATGTTGAGAAACAGCAGGCAAAAATGGAAACAGGTTTTCTGTCCTTTTCTTTAGGGGTTTATGGTGGGTTGATGGTGTGTAAAACGATGACAGTGTTTGTTGTGCGTCTCAGGTGATCACCATCATCTGTATTGCTGTGTGGGCCATCAACATCGGTCACTTCAATGACCCTGCCCATGGAGGATCTTGGATCAAGGTGAATATAGTTTGACTTTTATTGGATGCTTTTTTTGTGTGTGTGTGTGTTGGGGGGGTTCTGTCCTGTTTTCTTTTGTACTGTCATTGAAAACAAAGAAAAATGCAATCCTGACTGGCACTATGTTTTGTAAAAGTCTTTTTTCCCTAAAAATTTAGCTATGATAAACTGTTTATTCACCATTTTAGGTACAGAAAGCTTGGTTGCATTGAACATGCTATGTCTGTTGTACTTTGCAATTGATTTTATATTGTCACATAGTTTTTGTGTAGAAATTGCAAACCATGACAACAGTGCTGTGTCTCTCAGACATTCACAGAAATACACGACATGACAGTACTGCGACAGGGGGAAAAAAAGAGAGAGGAACACAGTGCTTACTGCTAGACCAGATGATAATCATCAGTATGAAGGAACATAGCAACAAGAAGAGAGAGAGAGAGGTACATGAAGAAAAGCTGTAGCGCTGACGGTTGATGTGTGGGTGTGCAGGGTGCTATCTACTATTTCAAGATCGCTGTGGCTCTGGCTGTGGCTGCTATCCCTGAAGGTCTGCCTGCTGTCATCACCACCTGCCTGGCTTTGGGTAGGTTCAAACCCCTTGTCAACCCCACCTCATTCTGTGTGAGTCGGTAACAACCCCACCTCATTCTGTGTGAGTCTGTATCAAGAACATAAAGGATTATTTGTGTGACCTAGTGGTGAAAATCATCGTCTCTCCTACTTGATTCTCCTGTGCTTTTATTATGTCATAATTTTTTAAGCAAGCAAGCAAGAAATGTAGAAACTAAATTGTGATGTATTCCAGACTACAGAATGTGTCCTATAATTTCAGCGGAGGGATTGCTTACTCATCTGCGCAGATGTGTGTTTGTAGTTGTTACTGTGAAGACAGTTTTGAAGAATTTGATTTTTGATTTTAATTGTCAAAGTAGTGGCAATTTGAAGAACAAGAGAGAGGGAGTGAGACTTTCTCATGCATGCTGAAAACAACTCCTCAAGACTATCTTGCACACACTAGGAAAAATGCAGTATTTCTCTGTGGCTGTTTCAGGTACCCGTCGCATGGCCAAGAAGAACGCCATTGTGCGTAGCTTGCCCTCTGTGGAAACCTTGGGCTGCACATCAGTCATCTGCTCTGACAAGACAGGAACCCTGACCACCAACCAGATGTCGGTCTGCAAAATGTTCATCTTCAGTCAGATGACACCAACCAGATCAAAACCACCCAGTTCGAGGTCACCGGCTCTACGTATGCCCCTGACGGAGAGCTGTGAGTGTAATTATTAGAATGCTGTGAATGCAGATTAGGTCAAGTGTGAGGTCTATTAATACCATTTTTAGGCTGGGGAAGAATGATGGTGATGGTTTGTTTTAGAAACCTTATGTTAAGTGAAGTTTTGAATATGTTTGAAAGAGTAAGTAAGTAAGTTTGGAAAAGAGCAGAGTTAAACGCAGCATTGTGTTTGTGATTTATATATAGCTTTACTCGGTTGTCGATACTGTGTTTATATGTTTGTGCATGTGTCGAATAACAATGAACCTGAAAGAAATAAGATGTGGATCTCTTCCCCTGTACAGTTTTATATATATATGAAAATCAGTAAATATGAAAATTATCCCTGTGTTTGATAAGTTCAGTAAAGTCAGTTTTGTTAAGAAGATATACAGTGCAAATATTATCAACTCAGATTGATAGATGGCAAGGGAATGGCTCAAATGTTTGTCTTTTATTTATTCCGCATGCCAGTGTGGTGGACAGCCTACACATAGCCACTACACATTTACCGTTGTTAGTGGATATCAGAGTGATGGTTCTTGTGTGTCATCAGATACCAGAATGGGAAGAAGGTGAAGGCCAGTGACTTCCCTGGACTGGAAGAACTGTGCACCATCTGTGCCATGTGCAACGACTCCAGTGTCGACTACAACGGTGAACTGCTTGTTCTGTGTTTGTGATAGAGAGAATGTATATGCACTAAAGATGATTAAGCAGAGGGCAACTTCTAAAACGGATCACTTTGTTTTATCCTAAAGGTGAAATCCAGCAGATTCAGCTTTCATTCTATTGCCAAGCACTTTGCTGGACACTGTGTCAGGTTCTGTGTCTTTTCTCTCAGTTAGTCAGCCTGTGTGTATTTTCTTTGCAATACAACTTGTAACGTTTTGACCAATACATGAACATGCAAATACTGTGTAAACTTCCGATTGCCTCCAAGGTTTGAATTATGACCGTGTATATGGGTATGATTTGCAGTAACTTGCCATTGAGCCAAAAAAGAAGTCAGAAAATGGATAAATGAACTTGGTGGAATTACTTTTCTCTCTTACTTTTTGTTCCTTTCTTTTTCTTTTTTACTTTTTTGTTCCTTTTTTTTTCTTTTTTTTTTCCCATTACCTTTGTTACTTCTATGCCTGTCTGTTTACTTTTCTTTCTCTTTCTTTTTTTTTTCTTTCTTTTTTTTCTCTCTACCCTTTGTTTCTCTGCCTATTTGTCAGTGTGTCTGTCCATCTCTCTCTCTCTCTCTCTCTCTCTCTCTCTCTCTCTCTCTCTCCTTTTTGTTAATACAAGTATATCTTAATAACAATAAATCATGAAAGTAAGCATAGGATACAGCCCTAACATACAGTCTGGCACCGAACAGGAACCCCATTGCTTCACTTTCATCATTGTCAGTGATGATCATTGCAAGCAGAAAAGTCTCCACTTCAGTGGCCTCTCATGGTCTGCTCTTGTGGTGACCTCATTTTGTACTCCCCCCTCCTCATCTTTGCTTTGGACAGTCCCTGCCAGAGTCCTGTGTGTAGGCAGATGCAAGGGACCGCTGTCTGTTGGACATTGTGGCGTCCTTTGGAGAGGGCTTATTCGATCGAATCCGCAACTAAGCAATTATTGTTGTTAGTATGGGGCTTAATGGTGGTGTTCTCTGTGTGTTGGATTAGAATAGACACTACTGGAAACCATGAAGTGTCTCATCTGCCGTGCAGTGTTGTCACGGCTGGATTCCTCGCGATGGCCAGATATTGACTGCTCCCAGTAGAGTGCTGGGACTCTTAACGGAATGGTCCTGGATTGACTGGAATCAGCAGCATGGCAACAAAGCCAGTAAGAAGGCACAGAAGATTTAGACATGTTAAAAAGATACGGTGGGGAGGGGAGGGAAGAGTTCTTTGCTGCAGTGTCTAGGAAGAATGTCCTTCAAGCATGGGGCTGTGTGGTAGTCTGACTGGTGTCAACCCTGTCACTGTGGTTGTATCCTCCAGACCAAAGATATCTATGAGAAAGTGGGAGAGGCCACAGAGACGGCCCTCACTGTCCTGGCGGAGAACTCAACTTCTACAACACGGACAAGAGTGGTCTGAACAAGCGTGAACTGGGCACTGTCTGCAACCATGTCATCCAGGTAGGGTTTTTCTGGGAATTCAAGCACACACACACACGCATACACACACACGTATTTATGCATGTACACACACAGACACTCACACACTCTCTGTCCCTCACTCTCTCTTAACTCCTTATTCCCTTCCCTCCTTTACTCTCACATACACACACACTCTGATAGACTCACCTTCATTCTCTCACTCACTCTTCGCTTACTGATATTCACTCTTACATTCACACACCCATATGTCATACCTGCATGTATGCACACAGACTCTCTCTCTCTCTCTCTCTCTCTCTCTCTCTCTCTCTCTCTCTCTCTCTCTATTGTTGTCATTTTAATCATGCATGCATGCATGCTAACATTGCACATGCATGCGTGCAACCTCATGCAGACGCATCTCTCTCTCTCTCTCCTCTGTCTCTCTCTCTCTCTCTGTCTCTCTCTCTCTCTGTCTCACACTCTCCACATAGAATTTATCTCATTATTTATGTCTTTTCTTCAAATGATTATACATATTCCAAGAAGAGTACAATAGCCAATAACAGTAAGATACCTAGAGAAGATGTAGGCGTGCCAGTAAATTGTGGTTGGTGTTGATGTCACTCAGGACATGTGGCGCAAAGAATTCACCCTGGAGTTCTCCCGTGACCGCAAGTCCATGAGCGTCTACTGCGCCCCCAACAAACCCACACGCGTGCCTGGTGGTGCCCGCATGTTCGCGCCAGGTAGGACAGGGAAAACCAAGTTGGTGACGTTTATGTCTTTCATTTGGGGTTTCTTTCAAGGGGAAGATAGAGGTAGTATGTGTGCATATGTTATTTGTTTGTTTGTTGAGGAAACAGTAAGAACCACGATGGTCCTCAGTGTGATCTGTCATACTGTGATGCCTTTCAATTTCAGCCTGTACTTTTTAGCTACCAGGAGTTTTTTTCATGTCAGATATACCAGACTCCTACGTAGATTAATTTTCTAGACCACCAGTCGTACTTACAATATCAGGATATTGTTTGATTTGATAGGAAAAAAAATAGAAATGGATCTGAATGTTTCTGTGCTTTACATTGTACAGTTTTTCCTGTGGCTTTCTTTAACATTCTGAGAATTAGCCAAAAGGAAAAAAAAATATGAAATAACAAAATACAAAAAAAAAGTGAAAAAAGGCCTCCTTATTGTTAACAAAACTCTCTCTCTCTCTCTCTCTCGTGTCTCTCTCTCTCTCTCTCTCTCTCTCTCTCTCTCTCTCTCTTTTGTCTCTCTCTCTCTCTCTCTCTCTCTCTCTCTCTCTCTTGTATAGTTTTGTGACAACAGAATGTGTGTTAAGATTTGCGTTCTTTCTGAATGTTGAAAAAGCTGTGTGCGCAAGATGCAGCGAATTTTGCTGTGTGCAGGGAGCCCCTGAGGGTCTGCTGGACCGATGCACTCACGTTCGTATCGGCAACAACACAAGGTGCCCATGTCCCCGGCCATCAAGAACGAGATCATGAAACTGACCAAGATCTACGGAACAGGTAGAGCGGCCATCAGGCCTTCCAACAGTTCGGGGTGTCATGGGAGTAGGGATGTGTAGGGAGTGTTCTGTAGAGGTGTGTGTGTGTGTTTTTTTTTTTTTTTTTTTTTTTTTTTTTTTTTTTTTTTTTTTTTTTTTTTTTTTACACATTATTTCTCGTAGAAAAGGAAGTCTCGCGAGAACATGACTTCCTTCTTCCTGTAGCCATTTACTTCCGTTTGCAAAAAAACCGCGAGTCGATACGTGCCGTGGTTCTCGAGTTACGAATTTTTAAAGTTTTGAGGTCGAAATGCCGTTTTTCACCGTGGCTAACCTTGAGTTCTGCCGTTCTATAATGAGATTTAGTGATGGAGATACTGTGTTTTGTAGGATTTAGGGCATAAGACTTAGTGAAAGTGCTGGGTAATGAAGCTTAGAGTGACCTAGATTTCGACTGGGATGAAGTTTCCAGGTATGATGAACAACAATTCGGAAGAAAGTTCTGAAGAATTTTTTTTTTTTTTTTTTTTTCCCGAGTAATGGCTCATGTGACATTTTTCAAACTTACGATATAGCAACATATATATTCGTAGGAATTTTTAAAATTATTTTCATTTCGTTATTTCCTTTCCTCTCTTTTAATTAATTTTTAATTGGGTAACCATGTTCAAATTACGGAGTTACTTACCTTGCCGACGGTTTTCGGTGTAACTAAGCTCAGATAAGTGCATACTGAAGAGGTCTGTAAGCTTAGGACACTTGCTTTAATGTTTTTGGTTTGTGATGATAGTAGAATAAGACTATTTAATACACACTTATCTTGTTTTGGCGTGTGTGTGAGACTCCTAATCAAAAGCTGTGTGTATAACCTAGTGACCAGCAGAGACTGTCAGGTCGGGATACTTGCATGAAGACTGTGTGTATAACCTAGTGACCAGCAGAGACTGTCAGGTCGGGATACTTGCATGACGACTGTGTGTATAACCTAGTGACCAGCAGAGACTGTTTCAGGTCGGGATACCTTGCATGACGACTGTGTGTATAACCTAGTGACCAGCAGAGACTGTTTCAGGTCGGGACACCTTGCGTTGCCTGGCGCTGGCCACCATCGACAACCCCCCACGCCGTGAAGACATGGACCTGGAGGACTCCCGCAAGTTCATTGAGTATGAGGTTAGTAGTTGCTCCTTGGCTGCCTGTGTATCAGGAAGGATTGAGAGGATGAATGTTTAGATGAGTCGTACAAAGTGTCAGGAGGACATTTCTTTGTGACATTACATTAAAAACGTTCTCCTGACACTTCTTTGTGGCATTACATCAAAAAAAAAAAAAGCCAGGAAATGGGTCATGAAAGTTTTTGTTTTTTTTAATTGTATATCCATATTGATGATTTTTGTGGCTACAGAATATATAATCTTATCTCTAAGGGCTGATGCAAAAACAGTGCCATGATATGAGAAAAGTTGATGCAAGGCAAACATTAAAAGATGAAAGCGCTAAGCTAAGCATATTACTGTTTGTTGAAGAATAAGGTCATGTTTTTTAACACAGTAATTTCAATTGTTTTGAATTTTAAAGTTTCTTCACCTCTTGTAGACCTATGTTTTTTAATTAACGTTTTTGACTACTCATGGCAGTATTTTGCTGGTTTTAAATCCTCCATGCTAGGGGGAGGTTCATTTGCATGTCAGTTCAAACGCTCCATCGTGCACATGCATGCACGCACGCACGCACGCGCGCACACACACACACACACACACACACACACACACACACACACACACACACACACACACACACACACACACACACACACACACACACACACACACACACACTCAAAGAGACTGTCTCAAGTGTATATATGTACTTGGTGTCTACTTTGAAAAGCATGGTTTCTCTAAAAGGAATAAGGAGGGGGGGGGGGGGAGCGAAAACATTCCAGCGTGCATATAGTGTAGGTATGCTGACCAACGTTTTGTCTGTGGGCATGGTTTGCAAGTGTAATCCCCATCCTGAAGCAGTCCTGTTGTAGTGTGCCTGTGTTGTGTGCAGACCAACATGACGTTTGTGGGCGTGGTGGGCATGTTGGACCCTCCCCGTGAAGAGGTCATGATCTCCATCAAGAGCTGCCGTGGTGCTGGCATCCGTGTCATCGTCATCACTGGGGACAACAAGGTGGGTCATGCATGTACTTTTTTTTTTTTAAACGTCTGTGTGTATTCATAGGTCATCTCTGGCAGGATTTGGCACAGGTGTGTCACAGGATGGTAATTGAAACTTTTTAGGGCAATTAATATTTATGCATTTCTTATTAGATAATGATGAATTTTACTTTTTCCCCATCTGTGTTAGATACAGTATAGTTTGAAGTGACAGGATTTGGAGTGTGTGTGGGGGGGTGCTGATTTGAGATTAAAAGTGTGTGTTGAGGCACACCAGAACTTAAATAATTTCCTGTTTCAAGTATTAACTCATTACACAAGTTTAATTATTTACATATTTGTTGAAAATCATATTGGAGAATTCTTTATTTGAATTGAATGACTAAATTAACTGCATACCAAAAGTTAAGTTGGCGGTTTGTATAAAAGTGGAAGACCCCCCCCACCCCCACCCCCAAAATTCAAGTTGTAATATATATACATGTTGAAAAAACTTTTCTTTTTTGTTTGTTGTTAATTTCAACTGTCCTGTTTGTGACCTAGGCCACAGCGGAGGCAATCTGTCGTCGTATCGGCGTGTTCACGGAAAATGAGAGCACAGAGGGCATGTCCTACACTGGACGCGAGTTTGATGAACTTCCCCCGGAGGACCAGCGGCAGCTGTGATGAGAGCTCGGCTGTTCGCTCGCGTGGAGCCTGCTCACAAGAGCAAGATTGTGGAGTACCTGCAGTCAGAGGGCGAAATCTCTGCCATGGTGAGTGGGGAGGGGGGGGGGGGGAGGAGTTGTGTGTGACAAGGGGTAATGTTAATCTGAAGCGGAGTCTGACATCTGTCACAGGTTTCTGTCTTTTGCTCTCTCTCTTTCTTTTTCTAGTTACAAAGACTGACATGTTCCTTTACCCTGCCTCCCCCACCCCGTTCTCTGTGTCTCTCTGTTTTTTGCTCAGTGAGGTCTCTCTCTCTCTCTCTCTCTCTCTCTCTCTCTCTCTCTCTGTGTGATTGTGTTTTCATACTGTCTTACAAAAGTCTTAATATTTCTAGCTGTTTGTTGTCTCTCTTTGTCCGTTCCCCTCACCCCCCCCCCCCCCCCCCCCTCTCTCTCTCTCTCTATATATATATATTTCTTTCTGTGTTCCCATCCTTAATGCATGCTTTATGTATTGTTAATAGAGGAGAAATGTTGAACATTTTGTATGAAAAAGATAACGCTGCACACTCTGATACATAAGCATGCCAAAGGAAATGCAAATAAACAGCTCCTCTTCTAAGTTTCTTCCCACTTCCCTTCTCCGTCCTTGACACACACATCACTGATAGACAAGAGACTGACATTGAAGGTTGTGTTTTTACAGACAGGTGACGGTGTGAATGATGCTCCAGCCCTGAAGAAAGCTGAGATCGGCATTGCCATGGGGTCTGGAACTGCTGTTGCCAAGTCTGCCTCCGATATCCTTGTTTACTGTGTGATCACACTGAATTGAGGGACAACACAGATTTGGAGAAAGAAAAGGAAATAGCTTCTTCTCCTCCCCTCCTGTCCTGTCTGTCCTTCCTCATTGAAAAAAAAAAGAAAGGAGAAGAATGTTGTTTTTTAAAGGAAAAGGTCAGAGTGATTTATTACAGATCGAAAAAAGGCTTGTTTTTGTTGATTGGTCAAGGTTTTGCATAAACCTGTATTCTCAATCACTATAGCAGGTTATTTTCTATAAGACTTTCAGTTTTTCTTTATTTGTAATTGTAACTTTGATCACGGGGCTAATGGGATGGATTTCTCAGTGAGACAGTCATTGCTGTTTATACACATTTTATGAGGTTTCAAAGGGATTTTTTTTTCAGTGTTAGGGTAAACTTAAACCAAGAGAAACCTGAACCTAGACCCTCCATAGTCATTGTGTTCTTATACCCTCTTCTTGTCCCTACATCCCACTGTTCTTGAATGACCTCGAGCGACTACTTTTTTTTTTTTTTTAATTCAACTCTACATACATGAAAAAAAGAAAATGCCCAAATGAACATGGGTTCAGTGAAAGCAGTCTTACAGGGGACACCTACTCCATGAATGGGTGGAGTTAAGTGTGAATGTGTGTGATTTCAATTGGCGTTAGCTGTCTGGGCCTGTTGTGAGTTTTCATTGATTTGGTATCTCGGTCTGTTGTGAGTTATTGTTTTGCTGTCACGGTCTGTTGTGAGTTATCATTTTGCTGTCACGGTCTGTTGTGAGTTGTTGTTTTGCTGTCACGGTCTGTTGTGAGTTATTGTTTTGCTGTCACGGTCTGTTGTGAGTTAACTGTTTTGCTCACTCGGTCTGTTGTGAGTTACTGTTTTGCTGTCTCGGTCTGTTGTGAGTTATTGTTTTGCTGTTCGGTCTGATGTGAGTTATTGTTTTGCTGTCTCGGTCTGTTGTGAGTTACTGTTTTGTTGTGACGGTCTGTTGTGAGTTATTTTTTGCTGTCACGGTCTGTTGTGAGTTATTGTTTTGATGTCTTGGTCTGTTGTGAGTTATTGTTTTGCTGTCTCGGTCTGTTGTGAGTTGTTGTTTTGCTGTCTCGGTCTGTTGTGAGTTATTGTTTTGCTGTGACGGTCTGTTGTGAGTTATTTTTTGCTGTCACGGTCTATTGTGAGTTATTGTTTTGATGTCTCGGTCTGTTGTGAGTTATTGTTTTGCTGTCTCGGTCTGTTGTGAGTTATTGTTTTGCTGTCTCGGTCTGTTGTGAGTCATTGTTTTGCTGTCTCGGTCTCTTGTCATTGTTTTGCTGTCTTGGTCTGTTGTGAATGTTCCTTGACACCAGTGTACAGATGGTGCTGGCTGACGACAACTTCTCTACCATCGTTGCGGCGGTGGAGGAGGGACGAGCCATCTACAACAACATGAAACAGTTCATCCGCTACCTCATCTCCTCCAACATCGGGGAGGTTGTCTGGTCAGTACCACTTCCTGTTCCTGACTGTGCATGTTTTGGGAGTGAGGAGTTGAAGGGAAGGGGGAGGGGATGGAGATTACGTCACCATAAAGTTTTGCGCAAGTATAAAAGTGGTATGCAAAAATCTCAGAAAAATTCAGTATGTTTAATGCCACTTTAAAAGATTTTTTTATTTCCTTGGAACAATGCATACAGAGATCAGAGAGATCCTGTTTTCAAATGACCATGGTTAAGTGTTACAAGAATGATACGAGTTTCCTGTAGAGGCATAGGTCTTGTGCACTGTATATTTTACTTGCCTGTGAATATTCAGAAGTTGGACTGATAGCTCCACACTACAGGTCAAGATGTGAAATGCATGTTTCCAGATTGTTTTCCCGATGCCTTTGTCAGTTTATTGTTTGTTTTTTGTACTGTTCCACATTAAAGCCAACACAAGAAACTGTATCTTTTAGGGTAAGGAGAACGAAAAACAAAGTGGAGTGTGCAGCTTGCTACAATAGAATGATCACAGAAAATATCCACATTGTAGTTGGCAGGCGTCTCATTCATAGTTGCATGTGTGTGTTTGTAGCATTTTCCTGACAGCAGCCCTGGGCATCCAGAAAGCCCTGATCCCGGGTGCAGCAGCTGCTGTGGGTGAACCTGGTGACTGACGGTTTCCCAGCCACCGCCCTGGGCTTCAACCCCCCGGACCTGGACATTATGGGCCAAGCCCCCACGAAACCCCCGCGAGGGCCTCATCACCGGCTGGCTATTCTTCCGCTACATGGCTATTGGAAGTGAGTGTCATGAGCAGGGTCAAAGAAAGGAATTTCAGGCAGAAAGCACAGCATTGTCAGGGTGCATGTGGATAGTTCTTCATAGATTTGAATTGAAGATGAATAGAAAGGAACAGGGTGGGTGTGAATGTGAGAAAGCTGCATACTCTGGAATCTGTCTGCGTCGTAGACTTTTGGGAGCTTGTCCTTGGCCGCAGGTTTCCAACGGACTCTTCAGCTCTCGTAAGGTGTACACAGATGTTGAGGTGGTATTTTTTTACATTTCATTCTCTTCTACAGATTGCATGTTTTCTTCTGCACTTTTAGCTTATATATTTCTTTGGAGGCTATTCCTCAAAGTGAGTTGTGATATGCATCACAAATAAGAAATACTGGCAGTACAGGTTAATAAGGATTTGGGGATGCAGGACATCAGCTGTTTGTTATGTGAATGAATGTTGCACAATGATCCATGGGACTAGCCAAAGTGTAACAGACTGTTCAGATACACTTTACCTTTTCAAAAGTATCAAATGGAGCATCTCACCCCAAATGCAGGATTTGTACGCTCCTTGAAACTCCTTGAATTCTGACAGCGAATTTCAAGACCTTGAAAACCTTGAAAATAAATAAAATGTGGTTCTGTTGACCAAACTTCCTTAAAAATTTTTAAAAATCAAGCCATCAGCTCCAGAAATTTTTCATGTGACAAAAAGAAATGGCAGTTTGTTTTTTCTGCGTTGAGGCTAATGAAAAATTATTGAAAAACAAATTTTTACTTTGTCGCGATCCTGGATTGCCGTCTGCTGTTACCACGGGAGGTAATTTGTAACTTAATTTTGAAAGTTACAAATTATCTCCCTTGGTATCAACGCACGCGACGATGTTTGTAAATTTTTTTTTTTTTTTTCAAACTAGTTTTTTTTTAATTCTTTTTTTCCCTCCGACCAGTCTCTCTTACACACCATGCATAGTCTCTATGTTCTCTTACAAATGGACATATTTTGGCTGGTTTTAGTGTTTTGGCATTTAATACAAAGATTCTGGGTTTGTACATGTTCTAATGTGTGGTTTACTGGCACACTCACTCTGATAAAAACTGAAAAAAGAAATGCAGTTTGATTGTTACAAAACAGATTAACAACACACAATTTTGGTTGTTGTTTTCTTTTTAAAAAAATTTGTTTTTAAATGAATTTTTTCGTCAGCCTTAATACAGAAATAATATCAAACTGCCATTTCTTTTTTCAATTTTTACGGAAGTGTTGTAGCCTTGAAATAGAAAAGACACTCCTTGAAAACTCCATGATTTTTGTTCTTGGGAGTCTGCAGGAACCCTGCAAATAGCATTTCAGTCCCTTCCACTTTCGATTAACATTTTCACATGTATATACAGCTGTCAAGGGCTACTTCATTTAATTTCTATTTTGGTTATTGAGTAAATGTTGAACATTAACTTGCAGAGTTCTGAGCTATTGCTTCAGCTCCAGTATGTGCATCTTAAGGAAAAACAAATTTGTCACCTCGTGTCAAGTGTGACTGGCAAAATCATCATTGGCTGTGGTAGAGGATAGCTCATTAAACCTGGTGGATGATCTAGCAGCCAAGGTGCTGTTTAAGGGTCAACAACAACTGGGATACTAGTGTTTGAAATGGATTCAAGCCTTATTGCTGATTGCAATGACTAAGGTGACCAAGGTGAGATGAGTTTGTGCTGATGTTTGGATGACTGTTGGAATCTTTACAGTGAAGGTGAATCACCACAGTGGTCAGTCATTTATATCAGCTAAGGACACACTCTCATTCATTTAACTAAATCCACTGAAAAGGATTAATGCAATTTAAACGGACAGGTTTGAGTTGAGGTATCCCCATTTCATAAGTTCATCTGGTGCTCACCTTCATAGATGAAAGTATTTTTTAGCATTTTTGACTGCATTTCCTTCTGTTTCAAACAACAAAAAATCCCTGTAATTTTCTGCAGCCCGCATAAAGTGCCAAGTAACCCTAAAAGTAACACCAAGTGTGATGTGTGTGTGTGTGTGCAGTATATGTGGGCTGTGCCACTGTGGGAGCAGCAGCCTGGTGGTTCATGCTGTACGACAAGGGACCCCGCCCTCAACTACTACCAGCTGGTGAGATAATTGTTGTATGACCTCTCTTCATTTCCCCTGTCTGCAGGAACATGTAGGCTGCACAAGTCATGGCTGTCGTATCAGAAGGGGGGGTGGGGGTGGGGGGTGGATTCTGTACAGTAACGTTTGGATTGTTCACAATGTAGGATCACACTTCATGTGTGCACACTTTTTTGTGTGTGTGTGTGTGGATGTTGAAAGTAATGCATTTGAAACTTTAAACTGCATTCATGTAATAAAAAAAAGACCTAAAAGGAATAATTCTTCTGAAATAATAACGGAATATGATTCTTCTGAAATACAGAGCTTCTTTGATAAATATTGATGGTGTTTTAAGATTTTTTTTTCAACAACAATAAAAAACTGGCTAAAAATTATTTTGATTCGCAAAGAAAAATGTATACCTTTCAAGTGAAATGATCGAAGTGTCCAGTGTTCAGAGTAGACTTATGTGTTGGGCATTGTAAATTTCTGTTTACACCCATGTATAGATCGATGTGGATAGGAGGATGCAGATCTGTTTACCCATACAATTTTGCCATGTTTTTTGTATACATATTTGGAAACAAATACAATGATTACAGTGTAAAAAGAAAAATTTTCAACACTAAAGTTTAACAGAGGTGGTGTCTAGGTGTGTTTTGATCAAAGAGCAACAACTCTTGCCACCACTGGTGCATGAAATTGCATCTGGCTGTGTCTGTTTCTGCAGCAACTTGCTAATTCATAGGAATAATAGCAGCAAATGAGGGGGAGGGGGGGAGGGCATGATTGATACCTAAGTGTGGTGATTAAACAAGTTTTAAAGTCATTTGTGTTGGAAGAACCCATTTTTACGTTAGTCGCTGCAAGATCAGTATCCCTGTATTCTCCGCTGTGTGATGGCTGATTGGTACACATCTTTTGTAACAGCTATAGATGATGTATATAGTTATTTTTGTTGAAAAGTACAATGATAACAGTTTGAGGGTAAACGGTTCTGGAGGATGTTTTGTGTCTGTAAATGTTCTTCACCAAAGCCAGCATCCAGGGTTCCACAACAGTGTCCAGTGCAGACTGGCACAGCAAGATTTCCTGCTGGTTTGGCAGTGCCATATGTTTGACGTGACTGTGTGTGTGTGACCAGCAGCATGCTAGACAGGCCTGGCAGTTTATTTGTAGTGGCTTCCTTTCCTCAGTATGTTGCTTAATATCCTGTGCTTAGAGTAATGATGTGTGGTTACAGTGTGAGTTGATTGATGGAGATTTGGCACATCACGAACTCCACAGCATGTCACATCATGTCAGTACAGGAGCGCATTATTGTCATCTTGAACAGTGTTTTGAGTGAATAATGTCACAGTTCTAACAGAACTGTACACATGGTGATTTTGCGGAGTGCTGTGTATCTTCACAATGTGCATGTTAGAATAAAGTGTCTCAACGTACTGAAGTGGAGCAGTATAGTGTTGTGAAGGTAGGAAGCTAGATGGTGAGCTTCACAACAAAGTCAAACGAGTAGTGAAGCATCGCAATAATGCAAAGAGTTTTGAAAGAAAAAAAGAAGAAGAAGAAGAAATGCAGCAACAGAAGACTGCTATAGAAAGAGTTGCATGTGGTGTGTTTGAGTTAGAAGAGAGGAGTGATGAGCATTTGTTGGCGTCATCATTTTCAGACGCATCACATGCAGTGCCCGGCAGAGCCCAGGATGTTCAAAGGTGTCGACTGCAACATCTTCAGCGCTCCTGAACCCCCATGACCCATGACAATGGCTCTGTCTGTTTTAGTAACCATTGAAATGCTTAACGCCCTCAACAGGTAACCGTTCTTTTAGCCCCAAAATTTGTCGCTCTCCCCCCCCCCCCACCTCCCATTGCACTCTATGCGTCACCATCATTAACGCCTCAACTTTCCACAGATGATGGCTTTCTTCCCCCTACTCCACCCCAGCCCCGCCACCATCCTCTTCATCAGTTTCTGCACAACGCTCTTTGTGCAGAAAACATGCTTTTTCTGTGTTTTGTTTTTTATTTTGTTCTTTGTTGTCCATTGGTCCATTATTGTTCTTTTACATACCCCTGCTGCCTTCCTTACTCCCGTAATGTTATCTCACTCTTGTCTTCCAGTTGTCGTGTGTGTTCGGAAGTGGGGCAAGCCTTGTTGACACAAAGAATATTACTGTGCTAAGTAGGCTGATGTTATAGAGAAAACTATACTCCGTTGCTGTTTCTTTTCAATGTAATGCGGACAGTTTTCAGGTGCTGGGTTGGATTTTGATTTTTACAAATTAATTAGTTCACTTCAAGTTCATTTGTATTGAAATCTTTTCATGTAATCATGACCCCCAGAAACTTTGCTGGCTGCTAGATCTACACTTGTATCAGCTCCTGTACTCAACAGATCATCTGCTCTAAATGATTGTGTCAACTTTGACGCAGTGGTAATGTTCTGGCAACGCCTTCAAGTGCCTTGTCCACTTCCAGCACACAGTGATCTCGTCCATCCCTCTCTCTCTCACCAGTCCTCTCCCTGCCACCTCATCATCAGCACTAACTAACCATCCCTTCCGCAGCCTTGTCCCATCACCAGCGAGGTTCTGAGAGATTTCAGTTTTGGTTCTGACCGTCCCAGACAGTTTCCGACTTCTCTCTGCTCCAGTGGAGTGTGACCAGACCTTGATTCTTATTGGGGGTCTACTCACTCTTTTTCCTTCTCCAGGGTTGCCGTTCAACATTGTCCTTAAGGTGTGGATTCTGCATCGTCATTCTCTCCTCCCCCCCCTCTCCCCCTGTGAATGGCAGTTACTGCTGCCTACTTCCTTTCTCCAAGTTCACCCCCGAGGGTGGAAAGCATGGGTGTTGTGCTGTGGGGGGGGTGGGGGGGGCGGGGCGGGGCGGGGTGAGTGCATTAACCCCCTCTGTCCCACAGACGCACCAGGCCCAGTGCTTGGCTCAGGATGAAATGTTTGCGGGCATCGACTGCGAGGTGTTCAACCACCCGAAGCCCATGACCATGGCCCTCTCCGTGCTGGTGGTCATCGAGATGCTCAACGCGCTCAACAGGTGAGGGCGCCCACTTGGTGGTGAACGTGTAGCCACGATGCACGCATGTACACACACAGAACACGCCAGCCTCTTCACCGTGGAGCTGACGTTGTCTGGTCTTTGCTGCAGGAAGTTTTCCTCTGTTCTCTGGCTCTTCTTTCTTCCCTCCCTCCCCCCCTCCCCCATCCTGTTTACTGGCTCTTTTTTCCCCTTTATCTCCTTTACTTGATCTTTTTTTCTGTTCTCTTCTTGCTTTTCTGGCCTTCTTTATCTTCTCATCCCATTATCTGTTCTTCTCTTTCTTGTCTTTTCTGGATGTCTTCAATCTTTTTCTTGGTTTTTGTTCCTGTCCTGTATCCTTATTTTGTTTTCTTTTATGCTTCTTGTTCCTTTTTCTTGCTCTTCTGTTCGACATCTTTTCCTTTTTTTTTTGCTCTCTCATTTCTTATTCCCTATTTGTGTTTTTATCTGCTTCTTTCCCGTTTTCCTCTTCTCATCATTTTACTACCCTCCTTTCTATCCTTCTCTCTCTCCTTTCCTTTCTTCTGTTCTTTTCATCCTTTTTTTTGTTCCTTTCTTTTCATTTTTTTCTCCTCTCTCTTTTCTGTTCATTTCTCATTTGTCATCTTCATTTTTTCTGGTCTGTTTTTACATTTTTCTTTTCTTCTTTTTTGTCATACTAATTTCTTTTTCTTTTCCTCTCTCTTTTTTCTCATTAATTTTTTTTCTCGTCTTTCTTCTGTTTGTTCTCTCCTCTTCATCTGTCTATCCACTTCTCCCTTGTTTCTCTGCCTCCTCATCCTTCGTCCCTTCTTTCTCTTTTCTTCTTTTCTCATCTGTTTCTGTTCTGTTCCCATGTTTCAGTCCTTATCATTTTTTTCTCTTCTCTCTATTGCATTCTTTTCTCTCTTCTTCTTCTTTTTTTGTTTGTCCTCATCTTTCCGTCTGCATTCTTTCTGTTCTTCCGTCGTCTTTCTCCTTTTCGCTTCTTTCTATTCTTCACTCTTCATCTTTCTCTTGACTCCCGTCGTCTGTTGTTCTATCCTCAGTAATTAACTCATTTTCTTACTTTTCTGATCGTCTGTCCTCATCTTTCTCTTCTCCTTTCCGCTCATCTTTCTCACATTACTCCCTTGTCTTTTCTATTCTTTAGTTATTCTGCCATCACATTTTCTCTCTCCTCCCCACTTTGTTTTTCTCCCCTTAACTCTCTCTTGTCCTATCTGCCTGTCCTCGCTCCTCATTTATTTTCCCTCCCTCCCTCTGTTCTCAGATTTTCTCCCCATTATTGTGTATTCTGCCTAACTACCTCACAAAACTAGGGTCCTAACTTCACTGTTGTTTATGTTTGTAATAGAAGAAGGGCTGTAGAGAGAGAGCTGGAGCTAAGAAGGTGGGGGGGGGGGGGGGGGGGGGATAGGGAGTAAGATTGTGTAAGAAAGGAAAATGCCAGTACCTTAGAAAGGGGAGGTTCTCAGAGAATGAAGTGAGGGGGACAGACTGACCAAATACATAAGAAATCCTTACCTGTTCATCCAAGTTTTTCCTTTTTTCCCTCTGGTTCTTAGGTTTGGGTTAGCTGATATATTATTCAGTTCACAGACAGTTTTTTTTTTTCCTTTTCTTTGGCTTTTCAGGTGTGATTGGTTCAGACAGGTTTTAGTTGTTCAACCCAGGAGTTGCCATATTTATGTTTCATAGTTAAGGAAGGGGGTTGGCAATGTGAAGAGGAAAGTAGAATGTAGGTTGATGTGTTAGAAGGAAGGAAAGGAAGAAAGGACATTCACCAAAGATCACAGCAATATCCATCCACACTAAAGATTACTTTGTGCACGCTTTGATTTGTATATAGCTTATCTTTTATCAAGCTGGAACTACTGTTGTTCTTTCAGTAGCTTAGTAGTGTGGGGTTTTTTTGGGTTTTTTTTAAACCGCATTTTTCCTTTTGAATATTATATACTGTTGTTCTTTGCTGCTGTAGTAGTGGATGTTTTCTTTTGATTGTATTTTCTTTCAAGTTATGCGTAGTGAATTCCTATCTTTCAATATTTTGTTTATGGCATAAATACAGGCTGTCTGTCTCTCTCTCTGTCTCTCTCTCTCTCTCTCTCTCTCTCTCTCTCTCTCTCTCTCTCCAGTTACTTGTCATCTCCAGTCTCTCTTTTATCTTTCAGTTTCTCCCTCCCTTCAGTTACTCATCATATTCAGAGCTCTCAATTTCTTTCTTTCTTTCCATGTGTCCTGTCCTCACTTTTCCCTTCCCTTTTTTCCCCTCTTGCTTCATTTCCCCTCTCTCCTCTCTCTTCCTCTTGTCTGTGTCTCTCTCTCTCTCTCTCTCTCTCTCTCTCTCTCTCTCTCTCTCTCTCTCTCTCTCTCTGGCCCGCTCGCTCTCTCTCTGCTCTCTCTCTCTCTCTCCCATTCTCCTGTCTCTCTTAGTCTTTCCCTGTGTAACCACAGCCTTGCGTGTGACAACCTGTGCTCACTAAAGGGGGAAACCAAAGCAGCCACAAACAGTTGGCCTGACCAGTGTTCCTAGCACGTGAATTGTGAAACTTATCGGCTAGAGCCATGAGCAGTGCTGTTCACTTTCCCCTCTTTGTTTGCCATAACATCGTGTGGGCAAGCCGCGCGTTGCCTGTTGCATGGTCGAAGGACCTTGCACGCCATAGGGGGTGCCAGATGGACGATAGGCCTCATTCCGACACTTTGGTCTGAAAAATCTGTACAATGCTTTTAATTTTTTTTTTTTTTTTAATTGGTTGCGCCTCTCCTGTCGAGAAGTATCTAAGATTTGTTACAAATTTGTAATGAAATTTAAAACAAGTACGCTTTAAAGCTACACCAAACATACACACACATATTTGCATACATGCACTCGCAGAGACAAAATGCTGCGATTATTTTCCAATTGAAAAGCTGTTTAGAAAGGTTTGGAAAGCGAGTGAAAAAGAAACTGTGTTCACAGAAAAGTCATTTGTGTTCACAATTTTTTCACCCCTTTTTTTTTTTTCAATCCGTTCCTGTGGATAAGGGCCTGATCAGTTTCGCTAAAATCAGAGCCATTATTAAAAAAACAGCTTTTATCACGTAGAGATTCCTTTTGTCATGTAAATTTGTTGGCACGAAATCTTGAAATTTTCATAACTGGCCAGTGTCAACCTCAAGCCAATGGTATTGCGTTTACCCATCTGTTATTTTGAGGCCTGAGGCCACAGTTTTGAAGATCAGTCAATGCTGAAAGGATGTTTCCACGATGATTGGTGTGGGAAGAAAAGGCAGGAAAGAACCACTGAATCGGTGTCCAAGGCAACCCCCTTTGGTGTAAAGGTTGTTGAATGTAAGGTGTGAGTTGAGAGTGGACAAACTTCCTGCATGAAGTGAACTGCGTGTGTCGTGTGTCATGGCGTCAAGTGGACTCCCTTACCTATGTCTGTCTGTCTGTCTGTCTGTCGGCGCTACAGTTTGTAGATGGTACGACAGCTTTGCTTCCATTACACATGTGTACATACTGACGTGTGCTCGGTCATAAGTGACCGTCAAGCTTCAGGCTTCAGAAGCGACATTTCGCTGGGAGTTTGGGTGATCAAACGTGGGATGTTCTGTCGTTCATCATGCATGAATGTAGACATGGGATGTTCTTTTGCTAATGTAGGTATGAATGTAAAGTTGGCTGTTCTGTTGTTGTAGGGTATTCTGTCGTAGATTTATAGATAGGAATGTAAACCTGGGGTTTTCAGTGGTTGAGTAGTAAGAATTGAAACGTTGGGTATTCCATTGTAAAATTGGTATGAATATGAACATGAGGTGTTGTGTTGTTGATGTAGGTATGAATATGAATAGGGGGTGTTCCATTCTTGAGTAGTAGAATAAAGACATGGGGTGTTCCATTGTTTACATAGGTACAAATGGAAACATGCAATTTCTGTTGTTGAAGTGGGTATGAGTGTAAAGGGTGGATATTTTGTTGGTCATGTAGGGTGGATGTTAAGACAGGGTGGTCTGTGTGTGGGTTTGATTTTGAAGGTGGGATGTTTCATCACCCAAAGGATGTTCTGTTGTTCATGGAGTTATGAATGGAATGTAGAGGAAGGGTGCTCTATTGTCCAGGTAGGAATGATCTCAGTTGGTGTCTGATTCAGGTACAGAAGTGTTGCAGTTTTCACAAACCCTTTTTGTAAATCGTCTTTATGGAATTTTAAGTTACACATATTAAATTTGATCTTAGGTATCAGAATGTAGAGGGAGGCTGAAGGAGGGGTAGGGAAGGCGCGGAGGGCATGTCAGAAATACTTCCTGTTTTGTTATATAAAACTGAAGAGAAGGAATGGTGTTGTTCAGGATTGAAGGGGGGTGGGGGGGGGGGGGGGCATTGTTAAGAAAAATGATTGTACTAAATTTAGCGTGTTTCTGAGGCCTGAAGCGCCCATTCAAAAAAAACCCCTGTTGTCCAACATCATAGCGCAAAGCTCACAGACCAGCAGCGCAAAGCATAGATGACCAGCACAGCACGGTGTGGGATGCCAGCGTTGGTTCATCTGTGGTCGTGGAGAGTTGAGGAAAGGGACGGGGTGCGGGCTGGCAGATGTGTGTTAGGGGAGAGGGGCTGTGTTGTGATGCCTGTGGCCTCTGGCTCTCTGACTACCAGAGCACCTAGCGCTGCTTGCTGACAGGGGTGTGGACCCCCGTAGTGTGGCACCTGTAGAGCTCTGGCACTGCTGCAGGTATTGTATCAGGGTCTGGGCCTCTGTGGTGTCCTTCTCTTGGACTTGCTGCATGTCTGTGGTGGTTTCTTTTCTCTATGGCCAAGAATTTCAAGACTTAATTCAGTGTGTGTGTGTGTTTTTTAATTACATATCAAAGAATGTGTTCACTTTGAATTTAGATTATTTGATTTTAATGTTAATTTCTATGTATGTTTGTCCTGTCACTGTTTTGTAGAAGACATCTAAAAGTGAAGAGCAGATTTGCCAGCTTGAACAAAAACGTAAGATGTATTTGAGGTAGAAATATGGACCAGTAAGCCATTTTGAGTACAGAATCTAACACTGGAAAAAGCAGGTCTGACCAGGTCTTAATGATGTATTCCAGAGAGGCATTTTTTAAAATCTGTACCCCAGTGTAGTTTTTATGACATCTATCTTCTGTTTCTTGTAAGATTTGTGTAGGACGGATCCAGATTGAAGACTGAAGTGGACATGGAGATATCATGCTGCTTCACTTCATCTGATTGCCTATAGTATAAAGGAGTTGAAAACATTGTATGGGTAGATTTTTTTTGTTTTTGTTAAAGCATGCATCAGGGTCTGGAAAAGTTGTGGAAAAAAAACAGAGCTTTTGTTGCAGGAAAATCAGGAACAATAGGATTTTAACTAGGAGTTTGAGTAGGGGTTGAAGGGGTGTCACGAAATCTGCTCGTATGCTGAACAACAAAATGCCAAAACACACAGGTCTACAAAATCATTGTCTGGACTGGAAAAAGACATTTACTATGTCTGTCAAAAAACAGAAATAAGGTTCAAGAAGCTATTGTATTTTTTATTGCGTTGTCAAGTATATGGCCTGTTGCTTTAGGAATGATGCAATTTGGGAGGTGCATTCTGCAGAATGTTTCAGCTTCATGTGCCATTTTCAATTACAGAAAGATTTTGGTCGGGGAACTTTGCATTCATTATGCTGTATGAATTCTGGTGTCTTCATTGTGAATAGTTGGATGAAGGTCTTCAAAGTGTCCTTGCCTCAGTAATAGAGTGTTCTATTCTAAGATTTGGAGGCTGTGGATTCAAACTTGGCGGTGTTAGTCAAAAGCTATGTCATTGTAGGGTTTTTACATCCAAGACTGACTGAAACGTGGAGTTTCGGAGTGCAGTGAGCTGGTCTGTTAATGGGGATCACACGTGTCTTCATGCATATTTGGTCACACTGCATGTGTCTGTTTCTCTTGGGCCAGGCCGATGCATGAAGTGTTGTAGCCACTTTTTCTGTGGGTCAAATTTTTTCATCACTTCATTTTGTTGGTAAACTGGTGTCAAGGTTTTATTTAGGTGCCAATAGTTGACGGAAGTTGTCACAGGAGTGAGGTCTGAAGTCTCCCATCCAAAGAGAATAACTAACTACTTTGTATGTGTGTGACTAACCACTTGCCCTCAGAAGGGGGCACCAGGTATCCAATATATGCTGAATTAAAGCTTTCGAATAAACTTGAAATCGTTAGCAGCAATGCAGATTCTCATGTCACTGACAATCTGTTATGGACACCTCCCTGTACAACACTGGCAGTGACATGGGTACTGGGACAGAAGGCTCTGAGTTGTTATGTGTTTACCTCGTCCCCCCAAAAAATTAAAAAAGAAAAAGGAAGGAATGAAAAAGGAAAAAGATTAAAGAGAGGGGAAGGAGTGAGGGACAAAGTTTCAAGAATGACATGAACCTTTATTCATGAGTGCTTAGCACCTGAGACCATTCACTTATCTGGCTTCTTTTTGTCATCAGTATTTTGTTACGTCTGTTTGAGATATCTTGGAAAAGAAAAGCAGCATACAAAAAGTGACATGCAAAAGAAAAATTGACTGCTGTAATAATAGTAGACAGCTTTCAGGGAAGCCTTATTGGATGTATTGCATGCATTTGTAGCCATGGTATCAGGGATTTTTGTTTGTTTGTTTTGTCTGTCTGTCTTTTTTTTTCTTAACTTGCAGATGGTCTATAAACTTCTTCACTTGAAAATAATGGAATTTCTTTCGCACCTAATTCATATTTTCAGTATGTGCAAAATGTTTGAATTTTTGTGTATGATCAGTATTTCTTTTCTTTTTGCCCAGTATAATCAAGCCCCAAGATGACTTTTTCATGTTCTTTTCTTTTTGTCCAGTATAATCAAGCCCAAGATTGACTTTTCCATGTTCTGTGGCCTTGTGATTGGGTTGTTGCATCTTTGATTCTCTTGTGACAGATGTTGCCATTTCCTGGGTGCTCTTCGATTTCTCTGTGAACTGTGTTGCGTGGTTTCTTCTCTTTCCTTGCTGTGTATGCGGACACTCCTCCCATCATCCAACACCACACCACCCTTCACCTCCCTGCCATTTGTGTTGATCATTCCCATGTATACTGCCTTATTCATCCTCTGGTATGGTGCTGTCCATCCCCTTCACTAACAGTGTGGGCTTGGCTGTGCTCATCATTAACCTAGCATCCATAAGCTAGAAACCTTGCCATTGATGGCAGCTTTGCTTGGCACAGGAGTGTCAGTGTCAAAAGTGTGGGTCATTAAGGTTACATCTGGTTGATACTGCTTAACTGATTGTCTGTTTCCTTTTGTACCATGTGCGTACTCTTCTCACTGGGTGAACAGGGTTTGCCACTGGACCTTTTGTGAGCACAGTGAAACATGATAAAGACCCTTCCGTTTATGGTGGTCTCCCTATAGAGACTCCATGTGGAATATTTTTCTGTGTGAAAGATCAGCCTTCTGTGAAATCTCACACTCACTAACGACCCAGATTATAAGATCTGTGGAGGTGTCTCTGGAGTTTCTCCTGTATCATGTTTTTTTTTTGTTGTTTTTTTAACATACTAACCCATTGTCATGCCAGTCATTTTTCCCCAACCTCTTCCTGCTGGCTCGACCACCTTTCTCAGTTGTATGCAGTGTATGTGGTGGTGTCAGAATGGGAGGGGCTGTGGTGGAGTTGACTTCATACACTGCACTATGTCACATTCTGGGGAGACGATGACCAGATTGTATCTGTGATGTGTTTTTGTATTGTTCTATGTTTTCAAGATCTTGTCACATGTTTAATGTGCTCTTTGTGTCTGATGATGAATGTTCATCTGTGTGTGTATGTGTATTTTTTCTTTTTTTTTTTTGAAGTCAGTATGTTGCATGTTTTATGCTTCTACAGTTTTGTTTTGTTTGTGTGGTTATATGTTTAGTTGCATTTCCTACAAATCATAGCACATGAAAACAAGTACACTGAAAAACAGAGCTTAGCTGTGCAGCTGTTAAGTGCAGAAAAAAATGAAAAAAAAAAAAAACACCATCCCTACCCATCCATTTGTCCATTTCTTGACATTGACTACTGTCACCTTCTTCCCATATCATCAGATGACATCTAAAACAGAGAAGAAAAGATGTATTACTACATCACCGTATGCATGAAACACATCAGTTTTGGTCTTGCAGAAGCATCACATTTCAACCCCTAGTTCTTCTATAGGCAATGCAAATGAACACAGCTGGGGCCCACACATCTGTGTTAATTAGTAGATTTCAGTGAAATGTAAATTTGAGAATGTGAGGATAAGATTCAGAGAAGATATCTGGGTGAAAAGAGAAAGAAAAAAAAATTCAGGGGAGAAGAAATAAGTTGTGGTGAAATCTGCTGAGTGCTGGTAGTGATGTTGGTGTGCTAGCAGAACACTGACATTATGAAATCTCGTGCAGACTTCCTGAAAGAAGGCAGCCACCATTTTGTGTGTATTTGGTTGAAAGTGGAATAATTCATGTCGCTCTCTGGCCTTGGCAAAATCTGCTAAAGTGAGAGAGATAACGGAACCTGAATGAACAAGCCCTGGTTGTGGTTGGACTGAAAAGTGGAGCAAACATCCCTCGACAGACCTAAGGAAATTAAAGTTTGCATTTGCTTTCTCAAAAGACAGGTGTGAACAACATAACCACTTAAAGTATGAATTTTATTTTCCAACGGATGTATGGAAAAATTCAAAAAGACCCAGTTAAGGTATGAATTTTATTTTCCAACGGATGTATGGGAGAATTCAAAAAGAAAGAGAAGAGACAACCTTGCTAACACTTGATGTAGAAAGATGAAGTTTGTATGAACACTTTTATTACTCCCCATTCACACATGCGCACACACACCCCTTCTCCCCTCCTTCACAAAGCTACACTCCCCAAACCTTATTTACAAGTTAAAATTGAATTCATCTTGGTATTGGCTTGTGCTGTTGCTTGTGGAATTTGAATGAATTTTTTATGTTTTGTTTTGTCCTGTGTCAAGACTTACTTGCCTATTGTATGTGAAAATGTTGCCATTTTCCATGAAAATCCCCGTTTTGCAGTTTTAAGAATTACAGTCATGTAATGCTAAGTTATAATGTTTGTATGTATAATAATGATGTGTCATGGTGTTAACTGACTTATGATTGTTAGCTGTCCACTCTATGCAGTCTTTTGAATGTTTGAATTCTGATGTGAAGATGAAGTATTTGCATGTGTTGTAGGTAAATGTTGTTCAGGTGTAGATGGTAGCAGAGCAGTAGAATGTGTGTGTGAACATGGGCACTCAGTATGTCTGATGTGTACATCACAGACATAAACACAAATGTAGCAGACAGTTAACAAATTGCCAGCTAGAGATACATCATTTAATCATTTTAGAATGTTAATTGTGTCACATTTTGATCAGGCAAGAACCATATTACTGACCTAAATAGTTTTTTTTTAAGTTCTCTTATGAAAGTTGTGTAATCAGTTAGGTCAGCAGGTCAAAAGATCTTTGTATTTGCATTGCGCAAGTTTATGTTTATATTGAAGAGGGAAAAATATATTTGAGAGGGGAAATCATAATTTTGTGTTTGTTTCGCATGTGCAACATGAAAATGTCTTAATTATATCTAGTATGAGGAGCTCCAAGTTCATGTTTTCAAAGTATGGGTCATATAGACATTTCTACAATGTCACGCAGATGAAAAGTTTGATGATGGTCATTCCATGAGGAACAAATGGAGATGGGAGTGCAATCATTTAACTCCTTATCAATCATGAAAACAAGGAAACACCACCATAAGTTAACCTGAATAAGTCTCGTCTCATTTTTCAGTAAACCACCTTTCGTGGTCTTGCACATTGCATTTCTTTGCAGTTCGGACGTAACTGCTGGCATTTTCATCCAGGTATGACGAAGGATTTAATTAATTGAAGTGCGAAGATTGCACATTTTTCCATGTATGTTTCAACAGTTTCCAAGAGAGCATGCCTGCAGATATCCCTAGCATTCAGATTTTTCCTCTCAAATCAGTTTCCATGTCTGCTTAGGGTATTTTGTAGGGACATTGTCTGCAACTGATGATTCCATTTTTAAAGTATCTGGAGACCATAACTGACAAAATACGAAGCCATTCAGCTTGTGAGTTAATTGTAATATAGTATGGCTTGTGAGTTAATTGTAATATAGTATGGCAAATCAGTTGCCTCTTAAGCAGAGCTCCGTTTAACAGAGTAGGGAGTAAGCAGACTGCTGTCCTGATAGTTGTGGTGATGAGAATTGGGGGTGGGGAAGATGAGGCTGAACTGTGTGATGCATGTGCTGGGTGACTGGTTTCAGCTTGAGTGAGAACCAGTCACTAACGGTGATGCCCCCCTGGATCAACAAGTGGCTGGTGGGTGCCATCTGTCTCTCCATGGCCCTCCACTTCCTCATCCTCTATGTTGACGTCATGTCGGTACGTTGCCTCCTTTCTGCTTGGGTCATCTCTTAGAATGAGAGAGAGAGAGAGAAAGAGAAAAAATGTGCACGTGTAGATGACATGTCAACTCAAAAGGCCAACAAGTCATCAGGGTTTTTTTTTTTTGTCAGTGTTTCAGTTTGAAAGTGTGTGTATGGATGTGCTGTGTATATTATTTCATACTTGACTTGTGATTATACAGTTAACTGACAGTGTTTATGGATGTGCGACATGTTTTAAAACTGTGCTTTGCCAGCAGTGATTGCAGAATGATCGTCTACATAACTTTGATTTTCCTTTTGAATTTCAACAGAAAGTGTATTTTGGCCTTACAGTTGTCTTTTATTGTGTTAAGCCATTGCATTCTAGCTGTTTTTAAAAGCAGAAATATGCTGTGATAGCGGAGAGATGATTATTGTTGTTATTCTGTTTGTTTTGTGGTCTGTCTGTGTGCATTTTAATCCAGAATGTTTGCAAAGAGTATCTTCACTAAATATATTCTTCGTAGAGCATTTGATCCAGTTTTTCATCTCTGTGTAATTATGAGTGTGTTATTTGTCTTTTTGATTGACAGTCAAAGCATGTAACGGGATCATTTTGACGGGATTAATAATGAGTAGAAGTAAATGCCTTTAGTATAACTGAGCCTGTGGGTTGATTACACAAATTATGATTCAAGAAACCAACGGGGGGGGGCTTCAGTTACTTTTACAAGGATGTTGCAAGTGTGTGTGTATACAGATGTCCAAATGTGCTGATTCCATAGTGATGTGGGGTGGTGTGTTTGTGTGTGCACAGGTCATCTTCCAGATCACCCCCCTCAGCGTTGAGGAGTGGGTGGCTGTGCTCAAGATCTCCTTCCCCGTCATCATACTGGACGAAACGCTCAAGTTCGTCGCCCGCAAGTTTGCTGATGGTAAAAACCCCTTGTTGGAAATCCATTGGATGGTGCTGGCCTGGGCCGTCTACATTGGCCTCATGGCCTACAGCCCTTTATGATGATAGATAGTCCCCCCTCCCCTTCTGTGGCTATTTATTGACTGGTAGCAACCTCCACTTCCCCCAGCTCTCCTCTTCTTCTCCCCACTCTTCTCTTCATCTCCCCACTCTTCTCTTTCCCTGTTTTTAACCTTTCCGTTTTAGGTCGTCGTTTTTGTTAGTTAGTTTTTTAATGGTTTGTTACTGACGCACTGCAGCAACAGACAGGCCCTCGTGGATGATTAAAAAGGACTGAAAAATACTTTTTTTTTCCTTTTCTGTGTGTTTACACTATTTTTTTTTGTTGTTGTTGTTTTTTTTTAGTGTGAAGTGAACATTTTTGTGATCTCAAACATGGGGAAAACAAAAGAAAAAAAAAAGGCAGGAAAGATTTTGCTTAGGTGTTCCTTTCGTTACCATGTTTTGTTGAGGAACTGATTACAAAGGTTACCGCACGGTCAGCTTTGTTTGTACGGCTGATTGATGATCAGTGAAATGGAACAGACCAGGATTTTCTGGGTTGGGGAGGGGTCAGGCTGCTGGAAGACGTGCAGTGCCGGCTGGTTGTAATGCAGTGCCTCGGTGACAGACGACAGCCGTCGGGGTAGAGAGAGAGTAGACATTGTAACAAAGTTCTTTGTGTACATAGCATACGGAATCACAAGCCTCTGGGCGAATGTCTGATGTTGTGCGCCCCCCCCCCCCCCCCCCCCCCCCCAATTGCCTGTGTCGAGAGTCGTCTCTCAAACTTTTCTTGATGGCATAGGGGGGAAGAAAGCCACCCCTCCCCCTCCCCCCCCCCCCCCTCCCTTCATGGGTTTTTTTTTTTCCTTGTCATTCCTTCTCAGCACATCACTGAGCATCTGATTGTTGTGTTTGGCTCATCTCTACGTGTCTTGGAATTGGCGTCTGTGTTGTTTTGGACCGTCTTGTGCTGATGTGGCCTTGTGCTCATATTTTTGTCTGTCTGTGTGTGTGTGGTTTTTTTTTAATCAATGGCAAATGTGCAGATTTAATGACTTGCTAGAGCTGGAGTAATGTCACACAAATGAGGGGAGAAGCGCAGTTGTGTCGGTCCCTGGTGTTTGTGTTTGTGCAGTGTTGTCATTAACCCAGAGGCAAGAGTTTGTATTGGCGGCTGGTCTAGAGTTTAGATCTCCACTGTGTGACTCTGTGAACTGTGTGTTGTATGTGGATGGACTGAGGATTATGTGGTATGTGTGTGCTTTAGTGCTCCATTTTTTCAGCAGTAGTACCTCAGCAAAAAAAAAAACTGTTTGCTTCCTACATGTGTTTGGTTTTCTTGTGTTTTCAAAAAAGAAAAAAAATGTTTTCTATAAGACATGATGTATGCTAGCATGATTTATGTTTGGTGTGTGGAACAATGGAGTGAGAAACTTTTTTTTTTTTTTAACCTTCCTGTGTTTGAATTGCTGTGAGGATTGATCTACAATGTTGTTTTTTTTTTTTTTTTTTTTTTCTTTTCTTTAAAAAAATTGGGGGGGTGGTGGTGTTTTTTTTGCTTTGACAGTTTCTCACCTCTTACCACTGTGTGTGAAAATCGAAAAGCGTTTCCATGTACAATACAGGACCTGCTATGAGTAAAATGTCAAAGGAAACATATAGCTATAGAAATATCAAAACCTGCCAGAATTCAGTGATTATAAACGACACATTTTCATATCGCCAATATCTGTGAAATGACTGGGGAATTATGTTTGGATGATACCATTGTAAAATGAATTCAAAGACATCTGCCTTGGGATTATCCATATTGAGAATAGCTGTAAGGTTTGGGGGCTGCATATTTGAAGAGGGACTGTAAAGTACAAATTACTGTCTTTAGATGGCAGGGTTCATGCCTTTGAAGATGATGTGCCCTGAGAAGACTGGGGGAATTAGGATCATCTTCATGCGAGTAGATTTGGAGTCCTGTGTAAGTGATGGTGGTGATTGAGGATAGCTAAGGATAAGACTGTGTACAGGGGTGACGATTTTGAGTTTGGAGCTGCAGGTTCAGTATAGTGGCTTGATCATAAAGTGGATCAGTGTTAGAACAGAAATCACCCACGATGAGGGAAAGACAGGCTGTGTCACTGAGGACAGAACATTGGCCACTGGGAACAAAGCTGATGTGATGAGCATGAGGAAAAGTTGAAACAGCCCTCCCCCTCCCCACTAGAGAATGAAGAACATGGGAGATGTGTCTAGAGAGAGCAGCCGTAGGACTGGGATCGTCTGTAGTGAACACCTCCTGGCAGGTTCTACCTAGTACCGATGCCATTTTGAATCTGATCGTATTGTCCTTTTTTTTCTTTGATACCCCATTGGGGTCAGTTTTTACTTACATTATTCAGCTTGTGTATTTGACTTTGGGGTTTTTGTTTTTACCTCTTTTTTTTTAAACCATGTATGTGGGGGTGGGGGTATTGCTTTGTTTTCTTTCATAGTTCATGCTCGTTTTTTGTTTAGTTTTTAAGATACAAGCTTTTCAGTGGTCACTATACTCTCTTGTATTGTTTTCAAACGTCTGCTGCCAGTCATTTCTGTTTCTCTCAAAGATTAAGAAAACACCCAGATCCATTGTGTATGTGGTCACTTGTACATGTGATGATAAAGGAATCCTGACAGGTGGGTGTCACTTGATATGTGGATGGATTCCTCTACAGCAGTCTGTGTTATCACATACATTATTGGAAGGATTTCTTTATAGTAGTCAATGGGATCAGTATGTCACTTCATCCGTGGGATGATTCCTAGAAGCGGCCTTTGGGAATCACATAGTGTCACTCCACCCATGGAGGGATTCCTCTGTCGCAGTCTGTGGGATCATTATTTCGCTTTATCTATTGGAGAATTTGTCAGTAGAAGTTTGTAGGATCAACATGTCACTACCTTCATGGAAGGACCCATGTAGGAGCAGTCGTTTGGGAATCACATAATGTCACTCATCCATGAAGTATTCCTCTGTCGCAAATTTTTGGAATCATAACATTACTTCATCCACAGAAGGATTCTCTATAGAAGTTGGTGGGAGCAGTACGTCACTTATCCAGGGAAGGCTTCCTCTGGGAATCCCATGGTGTCATACCATCCATGGGAGGATTCCTCTGTGTGGGATCAGTATGTCCCTTCATCCATGGGTGGATTTCTCTAGCAATCTGTGGGAGTCATACGATTTTCTGTTGCAGTCTGTGGGAGTCCTACGGTGTTACTTCATCAGTGGAAGGATTCTTCCATTGCAATCTTTGAGAATCACGTGGCGTTTTTCTTCACACTTGGAAGTTTTCTTTTTACGAACGGGTCCATGAAAGGACTCCTGTTGCAATATGTGCAAGAGGCATAGTGACTCTTGATATTCAGAAGGGTTCCTCTAGTGGTGCTTATGTGGTGTCTCTTCATCCATGGAAGAATGCCTCTGTCACTGGAGGGTTTGTTTGGGCTTTTTTTCTGTACCTCTGTGTGCGAGGCAATAGGAAGCGCGCTTGAGTTGGGAGTTGTCGGCCTTGCCCTTGTATGGTAGTAAAAGTGATAGCACTTGTTTTTCTCTTTGATCATTGGCTGTCGCCATGGTGACCACTGTGTATCATTGTATATGCAAGAACATGGTACCTTCACACTTTGCGGAACTGTCAGATCATCAAGTTATTTACGTGATTTTGGAACTGAATGTGATATCTCTGTGTGATCACTGTTGTCTCTGCACCTTTGATGTCTTTATTTTTAACGCAACATGTGAACATACTTTTCAACCTATTTAGAGAGATTCGTTGTTCCTGTTTGGAGACATTCTTCGTTCCCAGCGACGTTTCTTCTGATTCATTTGATTAAATCTTCACGCTTTTTCTTCATTACTTGATGTAAGCATAGTGTATGACAGGCTCGCACTTTAATAACAGTCGTTGTAGGTCTCGTAGCCGAGGTAGGAATTTTGGACAGGTTTTTCTCATCTTCAGAGAAAAAGCACAAAATGGAATTGGCTTTAGTGTGTGTCTTTCTGTGGCTGAGATGTACGCATCGATTGTGTCGACCGTTAAGAGGCTGGATGATATGGAATAGACAATCTTTCGTTTGGTGGCATGTTCACATCGGCAAAGTATAGTTAGTTTAGAGTCTGGGTGATTTTGGATACAAGACCCTCTTTCATTCAACTGCATGTGCACATCAGTCACATGGTCTGTTACGAGGTGGGGTGATTGGATACAAGACCCTCTCTTTCATTCAACTGCATGTGCACATTGATCACATAGTCTGTTACGAGGTGGGGTGATATGGGATACAAACCCCTGTCCTTCAGTTATCAGGAAGAAATGTTGACAGGAAAAATACTGTAGGGAGGGGACAGTTTCTTTTGCTTTTAAACTGGCCCTTAGCAATAGGATCCAAATTTACAGGAGTAACTCATTTTCCTATGCAAAAAAACTAAGGAGATTGGGAGTGTCTGACTTGTTTTATCAGTTATCTAAACAATTTTTTTTTTGTTTATATAGTGCAGTATGCAGGGCTAGGTGTTGTTTAGGAGGTGATCAGAAATCAGAGCAGTGTGGAGCATGAAGATGTTTCACCTGGCACGATAGACCATGTGCTGTTACAGTGGGTACATGAGCCCAGGATCATATCGTAGAGAAAATCAGAAGGTCAAATGGTCCTAAGCTTAAAAAAAGAAAAGAAAAATTTTGAACAATATGCCTTTCGACCCAAGAAAAGTCCGAGATTTCTTGTTTGGGTCAAGATCATTTCACCTTTTATGTTAAACCTGTTTTATGTATTGACAGCAATATTGGTTCTGTTCTTTTCTTACAGCGTTGATCAGCTTTCAGTGTACAGCTGCCATTTTAAGGGTTTAAGGGTTTTCCCCTTTTTTTGCCCCCACCCTTTTTTTTTTTTATCTGTCATTTTAACTGTAAAAATTAAAATCTGAAGCCAGTGTGAAATTGTATTGGAAAATTGTTTTCAAGTCTGAAAAGTTTGATGGTGATTTTTAATGGACTTTTATCCCAGTCAGTTCATGGTCAGTTTTTAGGTCACTGGTTGAACCAATATTGCTTGTACACATACTCAGTCACTGCATTCCATCTCTGCTTGGCTGTGTGACCATTGTAATGTTCTGATCTCTCTCTCTCTCTCTCTCTGTCTGTGTGTGTGTGTGTCTCTCTCTCTTTTCCTCTAGTGCAAAACTTTTTTTCCTTAACTGCAAGTCTTCTGGATAGAATATGAGAGTACTCCTTATATTAATATATGTGGCTTCTTTCATATCTGCACAAAGGTTTAACAGCATAATCATATACAAACATGTATCGTTTATATCTCAAGTCTCTCTCTCTCTCATGTCTTTTCTAACTCTGCATCTGCTACATAATGCACTGGGGTTCTTTTTTTTTTTTTTTCCCACATGGCTATTCTGCTTCTACATTCTTCCCTCTGTTCTACACCTTTGTTATTCTTCACTTGGTTGTATCCATAAATATTTTCTCTCCCCCTCTCTCTCTCTCTCTCTCTCTTTTCTGAACCTGGGGGAAGCACATTTTTAGATGCAAAAGAAAGGGTGTTGCATCAGTTCATAAAATGGCTGTCATTGGCTTGTCTTTAGTTTTTCTGTTTAGTCACAACAACTAGGCTTTTAACACTTAAGAAAATAATGTTATTCTTGATATAAAATCATTTATAGTTTCTTGTGGAGGAATTTTGGCACGGGGTGGGGGTGGGGGGGTTGTTTAGTACATCTTGTTATTGTTAAACCATATCTTGATTTTTTAAAGCAATTATTTGTTAACCAGTACAGTAATGGTTCAACCATTGATTGTAGAAAGAAAATTATTCTCTTGTTGGTTTTTTTCTTTTAAAGAAAATGTTTTTAAGACATTTGTGATTTAGTAACCTTCTTTGAACTGAACAGTTCTGAATCCATTTTCGTGAGAAAGAAAATAAGCTGTCTTGATAATAAGAATCATAAGAGATCGCAACACATTCTTTTGGCATCACTGTTCACTTGGACAAACTGACTCTGTTCAAAGACCTCTGTCATTGAAGCATGCTTCGCTTCCTTGGTTGTGACTTTGGGCAACATACTCCGAACAAAGTAACAGCATAACTCAATCGGTTTTTTTCCTTTTTGTTCATTCTTCAAAAAAAAAAAAAAAAAAAATGCCATGGTGACTGGAAAGTGTAGTCTTAAATGCAGAAATGGTTGATACATGTTTAGTGGTGTTTTTTCTTTTTCTTTCCCTGTTGAATGTTTTGCCATTGAGTTATCCGCAAGTTTCTTTTTACCATTTCAAGAGGTGTGTCTGTCATGGCCTCACACCCATCGTCTTGTCTGGCTCTGTGCAGGTGTTTTGTCTTCTTTGTCATGACATTGTAGGTATTGTGTTCTGTCATCATCCGTTAGATTACCAGAAAGAAAGAGAGAGATGCAGTGTTAAAGTGATGGAAGATGTGTTGGATGGTCCATTCTGTACAGAAATAAAATCACCAGTCACATTGACCAAGTCCTTGCATGGTGTGGTTTGTTGACCCTGATTCCCCCCCCCCCACTCTGTCCTCCTTGACTACTAGAACCACGGGTTCTGCAGGCCGTTGGTCCTTTCTGTATTCCCTGAACTAACCAAGCATTCACCGCTCATCCATTCACACACTGCACACGGGCTCCTGTCACTCACACACCACTGACACAGACACACTGACTGACAAAGCCATTTCCCACTAAACATCCCTGCTCCGCGCTGGGTCGGCCCGTGGTGTGGATTAACCCAGCAGTGTAGCGAATGGTGTTTGTACTACGCCCCACGGAATGAAGCCTCCACCACGCTACTCTTTGAATAGACCCACCCTGCGTCAGTCACCTTCCCACAATTCCTCAGGGGTGCAATCTGCCCTGCGTGAGTCAGCAGTCTCCCAGTTCCACATGGTAGGTTCTACCTTCCATTGTTTGTTCTTAGACTCCAGTCCAACAGCTGTGAGGAGATTTTGAACAGAGCACTACAGTCAGGCTGAGCTGTTTCATTATTGCTGTAATTGAAAATGGGTTGTTTAAAAAAAAAAAAAAAAAATGAGGATAATGCTAGTGTGGTTAATGCTAATTGAAGGTCAGTTAAACGATCCTCCTTTAATTATTGCTTTTTCTTTCGTTGATGTATCTTGTAGAGGAGCAGTTTTTTTGTTTCAATTGTTCTGCATGACAGTTGGTAGAATGGTTTCAGACTTTTTAAGTGTCTCCATTTGAGGAGTGGGGGAGGGGGGGTGAAAACTAATTGTGCAAGATCATCCAGTGTTTGGCTGGAGGTGAAGAAGACAAAGGCAGTTTGCAAAGAGGCAAAAACTGTGGTAGCATCAGCATGACGATGTTGGATAATCCTTGATGTGTGATTGTTGGTTTTTTTGTTTTTTTTTTTTTTCTTCACCCATGAAATTTTGGAACAGAAATGCTGCATCAGTTGTACAAATAACGTCTTGTCAGATGAAACTGATGATACATAAATAATTTTCGGAGCAAGAATTGTTGTGAAAAATGATGATAAGGAAATATGTGCCAAATGTGAAAAGAAAGGCTGTTTTGACACTACAATGCCCAGTTTAAATACTGATTTTGCCTTTATACTGAATATGACTTTTTTACTTTTCCAGACCAAGGTCTGTACAAGTCATGGAAAGTCATGGAATTTTAAAATATATTTTTCCAGGCCAACAGAGACATTGAATGTGGTCCAAGTCATAGAAAAGTCTTGAAATTAAAGCTTTGAAAAACTTGTAGACACATGTTTGCCTGTATGCAGAAGCCAAGGTATCATTTAGCCCATCGCTGAAAGGACTATTCTGATAAAAGTTGGAATATATTTCAGGTTCATAGACATTTCTGTAAATGGCATAGGAAAATCCATTGAAAAGTCATGGAATTTTTAACTTATCAACCTGTTTGAACCCTATGGGACATATGTACAGGTTATTTTTTTGTTTACGATTCAATACAGAGAATAAGTGAGAATATTGCACTGGATTTTGAGGTAATCTCCACATTATTGAAAACTGAAACCCCACCTGGTTTTCCAATGGAGGTTAAAAATGATAGAGAACTCCTAGTTCCCAGTCGAACTATTTTAGACATAGTGTATAATTTTTGTATTTGAAGTTGAATTTTTGACGTCCAAGTTTTTATATCTTAAAATTGAAATTTTTTTTTGAGACCCAAGTTTCAGCATTTTTAAAGGTTTAGTGTTGTTTATTTCAGTTGTTAGATTTTTTGTGGCTTACTTCCCACCTGTAGTTTTTCTGTCTTAGTCTCTGTACATATTTGATTCTCTTCCTTTGCCCCCCCTCAAGGTGACGGTCGCTTTATTTGACAGCATTTGCATGGAAACTTTGGAGTTGTGGTTTTTCAGTAGATTTTGGTTTTTTTTTTTTTTCATTATTATAATTCTGTTGCTTTCTGAAGCTTATTTGATCCTTTGTTACTTAGTACTAGTTTTCTTTGGTTTGGCTTTTCTTGTGACCAATAATCTTTTACACTCTTAACATGATACGGATGTGTCTGGAAGTGAGGATTTTGTCCTCAAGGTGTTGTGTGTGTCTGGTTAGCAATAAGTCTCATAAGATGTGTCAACAAAGACTTGAATAGACAAGAGATGAGTATTTTCTTCTATTTCCGTCTCTTCTTCTGCCTTGGATGCATGCCGCTTGTGCATGCATGCACACTCTTGCAAATAAAATACACACATACACGTACACATGCACACACACACACACATACATGTAAACACACACACGCACATACACGTACACAACTTCTTTAGATAGACCAGAGACTGAGGAATGGCAGTCATGTACTGCCCTAAAGAGCAGCTGACCTGAACGTAACTTTTGTTGATGTAATTGTGTACGCAGAACAATCACATTTTTAGTGCTGTGGTCACAGATGCTCGCAGGCTTCTCAGCGAGTGCAACAATTCAGCCAATTCTTTACAGTCGCTTTTTAGTGTGTACGTATGTAAAGTTTGGTATGTGCAGTTGACCTTTTTTTCAAATTCAGTTTACAGTGTGTGTTACAGTCTCTTAGTGAAGAAGAAACAAGCTATTGCAAACTAAGACAGCTACATTTTGTTTCCGATTGTCCCTGCCCCAACTATTACCACCACATGCACCCTATCTCCGATCCACTGCTATGACTCAAAGTATTGGTGGTGTTGTGTGTCTACATGAGAATTAAAACAAACTTAGAATTATGGTATGAGTATGTTTGTTTGTTACTAATACCATTTTAGAGTATGTTTGATGTGTGTCAAAGACTTACCATGAGTGTGCTCTATAGGTGACAGATTATGTAAGAATACATACTTCCTGAATAATATGAAAATCGTTCCTTTCCTGTTTTATTCTTCCAGTGTGTGTGTGCGCTACACTGAAATTGTTTCCTTTCAGAAAAAATAATGTATCAATATTGTTTGCTGTGTATATATTCATACTAGTAGATCTGCAGTAGTAGCTAGCGCTTTCTGTATTCTTCAACCTTCTTCGCATCTCTCTCTCTCTCTCTCTCTCTCTCTCTCTCTTTTTCACACTATAATACGTAGCATTCACAAGTTGTTTTGTTTAAGGGTTTTCGTTTGTTGAGTTTTTTTTTTAAATGTACATGCACTGAATCAATGCACATCTAAATAACTGGACACAATAACTTGCACAACATTTAACACTGAAATAATCTTTATTTTTGTTCCTGTGTGTGCATATCCCCTTTTTTTTTTTTTTTTAGGTTAATTTCTCCAGTGCAACATGGTGTATGTCCAGGGGAAATATTTAAACATGGCTTTTTTTTTTTTTTTCACTTCTTGTAATTCTCCACATTCAGTTCTGCATTTTGTTTTGTGCCAGGGGGGGGGGGGGGGGGGGGGGGGGTTGCAGAAAGATCAGATGTTATTGCATTCTTCAAAGGACATTATCTTGGGCTGAAGCATGGTGTTGTGAAATAAAATAGATAAACAAATAAAGATGGCATTGCCAAAAAGATGTTTAAAAATAGGGTACAAAATTTTCTTTTCCAACACAATGTGTGACTGTAACAAAAGAGAAAAGATAACCTGTTTCAGTTTTGTCATTTTATATGTATTTTTACACTTAAACAGAAAGTCATTCTTTTTATTTTTTTAAATTTGTTTTAACTGTAGTGTGTGTTTCGTAAAGTTTTTCTGCTTTTGTTTCCCCACCGCTTTATTTTTTTTTTTTTTTTTTTTTTTTTTTTTTTTTTTTTTTTTTTTTTTTTTTGTCGGGGTAATAACACAGATGGTAGGATTTCCTACTTTTTTGTGGATTCCTTTGAAAAATAAAATTGAGAATTCCTGAGGAAAAGAAAAAAGATTTTCAGGGGAAAAAAGTCAGAAAATCAGTAGGGGAAAAAAAGTGGCCTTGGAATTTGCAGAGTACTGCTCATTCATCTGGCATGCGAGCTGACGATACTGATGTCACAAAATCTTGTGTAAATTTCCTCACGAGAGCTGGCCATCGCCCAAAGGCAAAGTAATGTTGCCCTGTGGCATGCATCAGGAAGATGCTGTGAATGTGAAAATGATTGACAAAAGCTGTAAGAACAAATGGTCAGGATTGTGTGTGGATCCAATTGTGAACGACACACCTCTCGATGATCAGATGGCACCATTTTGAAAGCCAATTTGACATTTTTTGCCACTAGAATTTCAGGGATTATTGCTGACCCTCACTGGGAGCTCTGAGAGCATGAAGAGTAGAGAGATCTGAATATGAACTGATTGAAAAAGAAAGTATTACCTGTATCCTGACAAAAGTCAAAAAAAAAATTTTTTTCCCTTCAAATGCTTGTAGTCCTACCTACTGTAAAAGACATACATAAACTGACGCAGAATTTTGTTAAAATGTTCATTGTGCCAAGTTTTTAATCCCTTAAGAAATAGACTTAATTTTCAGCTTGAAGTTTTCAGATATGATTTTATTTATGTGTGTGTGTGTGTGTTTTCTAGATCAAACAAAATAGGTATCTGCATAGATTTAGTGGGACACCAGTTTAGTTTAACAAAATTTACAGTTTGCTTTAGTTTAGTGAGCAGATTTTGTTTCTTCATCTTTTTTTATTTCCTTTTCCCCTTATTCATATATAGTGGTGCTTTAAAATGAATAGCAAACACAGAGAAACTTATCTCTCTTACTTGGTAAACTTTATTGCTTATACTATAGTGATGACAACAACAGAAATAGAGGTGAACATAGGGGGTTTTTTTATCGTATAACAGACCTTATTTCAAATACACATGTCGATTTTTGCAGTCAAAATCAAAACTACAGACTTTTGTAGGGCCTTGATTATTTCAACTTGTTCTGGACGACTTTAGAGAGAACTCGTAACAAGGTCAATGCATCAGTCCTCTTATGAGATGACTCAGAAGAGCAAGTGTAGTCGAAATCTTTTTACAAGACCCTTTATTTTCAGTTAGGACCATGTTTTCATGATTATCAACCATGTGCAGCTTGCTTCAAAATGACAAATGTGGGCGGAATTTCAGGATCTTTTATGTTTTTACTGCATACACTGGTGTTTTCGGTGTTGTCTTGTAGGCCGCCTAAGACACAGGGTCGAGTCTGTTTTGGTAACAGAGTCAAAAATGGGGTCAGACAGCATAAATACCCAGCACAACTGCCGTCACTATGAATTACTGATTGATAACACGAGCTTTTCCACACACCTAGAACATCTGCCATTCTTTTGAGGAATGAAGAGAAAGTAAAAAGCTGATTTGATTATTGGGATTATCTGAAAAGAATTGATCAGCAAGAATTTTATCATACACTGCTGATGAATATTTTCTCCTTTGCTATTTCTTCAAAGTTTTTATCAATATTAATGATAGTGATCTTATTGATATTCTTATTTCAAGCACACCTGTATTGACTGATTTTTGGAGGTTATTTAAAGGTTTCACTGCACATGGATAAATCCAGAGAGATAAAGATCAGCTGATTTGACAAGTTAATTCAAATGGAATCAATATGCTTATATATGTACACCAACACAGCCTCTGGCAAATACCCCTGGAATGATAAATTATCATTATGTCACAGGACAAACTCCAGTCCTCTGTTCTTGCCTCTTCTCTGTGAAAGTTTGTCCTGGGACACATTCAAATTCTTGTGTTTGAAATAAGAATTGCCGTGGGGAAAGTTTAGTCACATTTCATTTCAGGACAAATTCAAATCTATGTATTTGGAGATGAGTTGAAAAGCCAGTTCTTTCCAAAATATGAGGATTAGTTTTTGTCCAAGGACAAACTCTTAATTCATGTTCCTCATAATGGAAGTAGCAATATGTACATTAGATATGAAGATTTGAATTCGAGGACAAACACCTGATAGGGATTTGTCCTAGAAGAAAAACAGTTGTACTGAACTGCAGTTTGTCCTGTGACATGCAGTATTATCCACCACCATCACACCACCTCTCTCATTCTTGATATGCATCAAAATTATAAGACAGCATCAGATATTTTAAATGATTTTTGACGGAGGTGTATGAACAAGATAGGTGGTAATCACGATTAATTGTCCCTGTCTGCATGTGTATCCATGGTAGAATTAATATGTACATCAAACAATCTTAAAAGCATGGCAGGCAGCTGTTCAATGTTTATGAGATCTTTTTAATTATCCCCATTTTGGAGCTGATAAGATCAGTTCAAGGATAAACTTCAAGAACACATGAAAGATTTTTAAGCATATAGTGCTTGCATGACGCATATAGTTTGGATAAAGTATCCAGTTTGGGTACAGCCATTTCTTTAGACCTGGTGTGAACAGGAACCCCGTTAGATTTTAAGGTCAATTCCTTTGATAATGTCTGTATGTTGATGTGTTTGTACCTGTGGTTTTTTTTTTTTGCAATTTAATTTGAGTGTTTTTTCCTTAAACTTTACATGACAAATAGGATAGGTTTAAATGTGGTTAAAATTAACAACTTTTTAAAAAAAGTTGTTTCCAAGATTAGATCCGGTCTTCATCAAACTTGACAAGTTATTGGCTGAGGTTTATGCCAACTGGTTTAAGGTCAAGGTAAAAAAAAAAAGTCAAGGTTACTCGGCTTGAAGCAAAAAGCTTGAGAGGCATGTTGAAGTCTGTATCATGCTCCTACCATCATCAAATTTGATGCTGTGTTGACCTCAGTCAAGAGGTGAACCCTGTTGCAGGTCTTAATTTGAAGGTCAAGGTCAGAACATGGTACTGTTCGAAGTATGCCCAAATGCAATCAATCATCCAGCTTTTAAGATTCCCTTTTTGTGCCGTGTTCTGCACGTATAGAGGATTTGTGACAAAAGCTTAAGGCTGATCCTCATATGTTCCTCTATCCTTGAACAGGCCTTTATTACCTCAGCCATCGGAGTTCTGTTTTTTACCCATACCTGTTGGTCGGTTAGTTTGCCTGTTAGAATAAGAAAGATTATGCTCAGACTACAGAATGGCCTAAGGGCAGTCTTACTTGGATGAACTTTTAGATAGCAAATCTAGGTCATGATCTTGGCAATCTTGACTTGGTTACTTATTGCCAATTCATCTAGTTCGCAATGCAAGACAGTCAATGTTCTTGAACCTTGCTGAACCTAGGTTTGCGGTGAAAAAAGGATTGCTCAACATGTTCTGCGAAATCTCTGGCTTCCTCCCATGGGAAGTAACCTTACGAAACCTGTTAGTACTCAGTTTGTCTCCTCTCTCAAACAACAGATACCAGATTAGGGTTTGTTGACCTAAATTTCTGTTTTCAGTTCCTAAGTAAACCTTTTCATTCAGTAGTGTCAAAATAGTTCACAATGCTATGGAAATAGATTAATTTCCCTCAAGGAGATAGCTCAAGTCAGCTGTACAGTCGATTCAAAACAGTTCCAAGTTCAGTGAGCCTAATTATGTATCTCAAACACCAGCAGGTTGTGTTCCCTTCCTTGAGAAAAGATCATTCAAACTTTGATTAAGAATTAGATCCTAGTTCGTTGAAATTCTGCAAACTAGATAATGGATCATAGGCTTCATTTGAGAAAGAAATGACAGTTGATTGCTTTTTCACAATCTAGATTCCAGAATCTATGGTGCATACAGATAAGAACAGCTTAACCAAAACTTGATGGAATACGGCCCAAAGAAGAATCCTGAATTTTAGGAGAGATTCAGATCTAGGGTGGAGTGTTGAATCTTTTCATCAAAATCATACAAGACTATCCTATAGATTTTTTTTTAATAACATGTTGACATGTGACATAAGGATGAAGAGATTAAATTTTTATGCAAATCCAAGTCAAAGAGCAGATCCAGGATGCGTTTGACCTAGCAGAGGTCAGCATTTCTCTTGAGGGACCAACCCAGCTGAGACCGAGTCATGCTGGAAGTTGCTAATGAAGGACTTCAGATGACGTGTGCCCCAGCCGGGCATGCTGGTTCCTCACTATGGGTCAGATTTGTTAAGATTCACCTCTGAACAAAAATTTCTGTGATTCCCCCCCCCCCTCTTGAAAAAGCATGACTGGCACATTCTTCAACACATGAATGTATGGAGAAATTCATTTCAGTGCTCTGAGGACTGAGATGGGTATGACATGCATTAAAAACACACACTTTCCCTTAAGTCACTAGTATTTCCTCCAGGCAGCTGTCATACCAGGCGATATTGGTTTCTCCCAGTAGAGAAATGCTGACAAATTCTGGAATGTTGACTCATGCTTGTACACACACACACATGCACGCACACCACACACATGCACGCATGCACACACACACACACACACACACACACACACACACACACACACACACATCACATACACACTCACACATATACTTGTGTATCTCTGTCACTGCTAAGTGATGGAAAGATAGCAACTCCGGCATCAGGTCATCTTGGTCATAAGAGAAAAAAACAATTCATGACCTTTTTCCTTTTTTCTGTTTTGTAAAATAAAGAAGACATGCATGATCATTTGCATACACGTGCATGTGCTTCTCCACACACACAGGCTGAAAGAAGCAGTTTGGTTCACAGTTGTTAGTAACTTGTCACAGATGCCACCAACGGCAATGCCTGTGTGGCCATCAGGGCTGTAGTAAAACTAAAAGGGGAATATTTTTGTTTTCTTCCAGTTAAATCTGTATTTAAACTTTTTACTTTCTAAAATAAGTTTTATATCTTACGTCATTGTTACTGTTATTATTGTTTAATTGGGTTTAATGATACAAAGTGATGGCATTGCTTTTCAGTCTACTGTGAATCTTGTTGATGTATTTTTGTTCATCTTATTATTTATTACCAAACAACTGTCTTTGTTGAGTATTTTTGTTCATCTTATTATTTATTACCAAACAACTGTCTTTGTTGAGTATATCCAGATATGTGAAAGAAAAGAACCTATATTGCAGGAGTGGGGGGATAGAAAAAAAAAAAAAAACCCCCCCAAAAAACCAGCAAAAACATAACGCAAAAACCATTAAAGTGAAAACAAACATTTGACATGACTACAAGCTTGTGTGCTGGTACTTCACATAGCATCTTTTCACAGACATACATACAAACATAGATCAGAGCAAAAGGAAGTTTGACTGATTTAAAGTTCACTGAGAAATTCAATGTAAAAAAAACACAAAATTTCACAATGAAGTCTGTTTTGCAATAGGCCCATAAATGAACTCTGAGATTTTTCAGTCAAAAGCCATCAGTTAGAATAATTAGTAAAAAAGTAAATACTCGCTCTCCTTCTCATATGCACACGTTGAGTATTGACATTGGAGTTGCAGGGAAGTGGGGGGGGGGGGGGGGGGGGAACAGAGACAAAACAGAAAACGAAACAATTATATGGACACCACATGTAATATAATTCATACAGACTAAAATGGGCATTGGTTATCTGTAACTGGGGGTTAAAAAAAAAATTTTTTTTTTAAACTTTTGAGAACATGTATATGTGTTCAGGTGTTCAAGATCACTGTCAAATATGACGATGCTGGAGGATTTAGGAAATCGAGGGGTTTTTTTAGATGAATAGATTATTTTGAATCATATTTTTGCAGCTTATCAGTTGCAAAATCTCTGTTATGTGACATTCTCATACTGGAAAAAAATCCTAGTAAACCATTCAGTGGGGTTAATATGTCTGACACACCTTTTTTTTTTTTTTTTTGTTTTTTGTTTTTTATTTTTCGTTTACCCTGAGATTATGAATCTGACAAAGACGGTTAGTTCAGTGTTAACAGAATGTCATTGATATGTTACTTGGTTCTTTGAGAGCTGACTTCAACGAGATGACAGACCTGATACAGCCTTTTGCAGTCAACTAGACTAAAAGTAACTAATATATTGAACTTGTACAGGTTCCCTTCTCAGCTGTTAGTTTTAGTGTACTTTCTGTAGTTCACCTGAAGATCGACAATGCCACCCAACGTCAACTTCACAGTAACAAGCTGCGGAGATTGTAAATACATATAATTAAACACATTGATGTAGTTTTAGGTAAAACAGGAATAGATAGATCCCTGTTTTAGAAGGAGTCCAAAAGAAGTTATCATTTTTTTTTCATAGATTGAAAAAAATGCAGACCATAAAGGCTGTCCTAGCTTTTTCGGAGAAATATTGTCCCGGAAGGAAGGGGTTGTTGGGAGGTAGGGAGTTGGCGTTTTGAATGGGTCATGAACAGAAAACAGTGGGAAGTAACAGGAGAAAAAGCACGTAAATTCATGTTTTGGTGGGTCTGTTTGTGAAGCAAGGAACAGGAGAAATGAGTATCTTCTGAATGGGTGTGTGAAACACTCAATCAACATAAAAGAAATGGTATCACCCAGCTCCCAGTTTGTCGACTGTCTTCATTTTGTTCATAGCCTATTTCTGCAAACTGCCTCTTTGTCACATCACCCACAGATGAGTTCAATTCTGCGTTTTGGTCGTTTGATTGGATAGCCTTAGTGATTCTACACCAGTGAGTCCACACACTAGTGTGTTTAAACGATCAGTGGGCGTTTCACATTTGAAGAAGGCACCACTTGCACATTTCAGATGTTGCGCATTTTGAAATTCTTGTTTTTAATTCAGAAGTGGTGTATTCTATTTCAAATTTGTGTTTCAAAAAGAAATTGATTAAGGCTTTCATTCAGGAGTGTTGCAGTTGCTGAATGCAGTGATGTTATGTGTTTTTATTTACTTTGTTTTAACTGTTAGTGCACATATGATTCTATGAGCATGGCGTCGTAAGATGTATAGCGAAGTAGCAGCCAAGGAGGGAATGACCAACATTTGTTTGGACTGATGTGAGCTGATCCATCCTCCACATGTTTACTTTGAGTGTTTTATACTTTGTTTTTACAACATAAAAAGAACGGTTGGATTGGTGGACATGATCTGTTGATTGACACCTTTTGTGAGTACAAGCTTGGGTTGTGTAATTCATGTTGCCATTTGTATCGCCAATTTTGTTTGTAAGTCAAAGAATTTAATCCTTTTTTTTTTTTTTTAATTGATTTTGCACACAGTTTTAATCCGCCTCCTGTTTCACCTGATTTCGAATTTATAAAATGGACAAGAAAATCCTTGTGGAAACAAAACGTTGAGTCTATAGGAAACCGATCAACTCCCCAAGCTCATTGTGGTCATTCATTCCTTGCCATTATATGACCGTAGTGTGTTTTGATTAGTTGTAGTCATGCTGCTGAGGAGTAATGTGTTTGCTTTGTGTTGACCGTTTGGAGGAAAGACCAGCAATAAGACGCTGTCACTGCTGTGCTTTGCAGATTACCCAGGGTTCTTTTGAGGACGCCGGCTAGCCGCCACTGTCTGGGCTGCTCTCTGCCGGTACTGCTCCTTCCACTGCTACCACTGCTCCTTCATCTCCATCTCTGCTGCTACCGCTGTTCCATCTCCATCCTGCTCCGCACTGCCGCCACTGCGCTTCTCTGTCCTCCTCTTTCTCACATCAGTCAGCGACCCCTCACCTTCCCCCCTCCCCTTGCGACCCCTAACCCTTTCCCCTTTCACCCCCTGACCCCTCCCACTGTGCCGCTGATCGATAAAGCAGCGACCTCAATCTGAAAGGAAGAATAAATCGCGTGAACCAGCGGCAAAATGGGATTACGAAAGTGCTAGTTTTACTATCAAAATCATTTGACATGAAAAGTGTTATTCATACAAACAGTTCACCCAGAAAATTGGAATTCTGTAATATTTTGTGGTTAATTGTACGCTTTCAGATTAAGTGTTCTCATAACCAGACCCAGAACATGGAAGGCACAGATTTGAAATTTTCTCTGTTACTCAATCAGTACATGAAAGACAAAAAGCATACTGTGCTCCTGTTTTGATCTGGTTCACACGAAATGCGATTGGCACACCATGTGCTGGTACTGTAATCCTGTAATGCCACAGCGTACTTATCTGAATGCAAGCACTGCTCATTGCATGTACAATTTGGCTGAGTTGGTATCTTGAACTTGATCTAAATGGAATTCTGTCTTGAACTTGATTTAAATGGAATTCTGGTGTTTTGTGGGTTCTCTTAATCATTTTTCTGAAGTGAAACATTAAGGAATTTCAAACAGTAATTATGCCTGAAGAAAAAAAAAAGATCTCATCAGCCATCCTGATAGAAAAGTAAATCTCATCAGGCTTCCTGATAGAAAAGTAAATCAGCCAAATGTTTTTCAATATTTGTATTTTATAATTTGTTCATCTTGTTGATGAACTGTATCAGGGTTAAGAAACTTACTGGGTTTGATTGTAAATATTGTTCCCCCCCCCCCCCCCCCATGTCCCTCTAAGTCCTCCACCCCCATACATATCCTATGTCTTCCTATGATACAACTTGAATTGTGTGAGAGAGAGAGAGAGAGAGTGTGTGTGAGAAAGGGAGACAGATTCACCAACGCCGCCGCCCCCCCCCCCCCCCCCCCCCCTTATGGCATTATTCCCATGCCGTCGCCCAGCATACAGAAACACACCCGGGCTCATCCTATTGCAGCCTTAGCAGCACAGTCCACTGAGAGCAGTCAGTATCAGTTCATCACAGGCAACCCACCAGAGGAGACGCTGCACAGCTACCAAACTACTCCCATGATGTTCATTGGTGTCTGTTTTGATCCAGCATACACAGGACATCACCTGAGTTCTCTATGGATGACACTAATATTGCTTTGTTGTGGTGCCATGAGTGAGAGCCCCCCCTCCAGAGGGCGCCACCTGCTAGTAATCCCCATGGCCTGGCCATCGCCATTGATTCTGCCACTAACTCCGACAGGCACCGTGGTGTGTGTGTGAAGATCAGTGGGGAGAAAAAGGCAGAAGATAATGCTATGGAGTTCCTACCTGGTCAGAGACAACATGACAGGTGTTAGCAGATAACACAGGGACCAAGAAGGTTATTGTCAGCAATGTAAGGTAGTGAATTGAAAACAGTGTTCAGTGAGCCCTTCGAATTGATCATATTTGCATTTTCACAAGGAGAATGTGTCTTCCATGGTGGCAGGGGGACAATAGAAGTGATGTAGGTTGACCAGGTTCTGGCAGTAAAGGGTGATAGTGACAGCATTGATGCCTATGATAAGACGATTAGTGCATGAATGAGACTGGTAGCAAGAACAGGATGCAGAGTATGCATAGAAACCTGTATAACTTTCAACAGTGATGAGGTGGGGAGAAAATGTTGACAACAGCGATGTAGATCGGGGGCAGACTCGAGTTTTGAAACGCAACTCTCTGCCTCACACTCTGGTTTACAACTCTTCATCACATGGGTTAGATGACAGAAAACATTGCTGACTGATATCCTAGCTCCAAGGTGCTGAACCTTCTCAGTGTCAGCCACCGTTCCATTTCTTGATGATTGTTGTCATGGCCAGTTTGAAAGGCAAATGATTGTAAGAGCCGCTGGATGTGGTGACAACAGAACTGTATTCTACACTCCCTTTCACAGCATATCCTGGCATCAACCAGGCCCAGTTACATCCAGGTACCTGCGGTGTTGGTTACAAAATTTCCCAAGCATTGCCAGGCACAGCCATTGATGAATCTGTACTGAATATTTCCACTCTTCCCATTCGATTCTACAGCACCCTCAACCCTAGATAGGAGTCAGGCAGGGCAAAAAAAAAAAATACACACACACACACACACACACACACACACACATCAATTCTTCTGGACCTCAAACCCACAATCTCCTAGCCAGTAGAAGTCTGTGTCTCTAACCTCTGTGCCATCGGATAACTTGAATGATTCTCAAGAATCAGCATCACAGTTTGCTCTTTTTCCTCTAATTTCCTTTAAACAAAAAAAATTTGTTTAAACAATGAAAGAAGTAAAAGGAGGTAACTACTGGTGGAGGGGAGGGATATTGGCAAGATAATTAATAATTGTGATTTAAGTTGGCAGACCCACTAACTACCAGAGTATGAATAAGGCCAGTCTGTGTTATGATTGATCATCACCAGACAGTGTTCTGGTTTGCAGGCAAATGACACGGTTTAGCAGAAGAGCAATTGTTGTGATCAGGGGAGGTTACTCTTTTTATGAGAGGAAACAAAACGGCAGAAGGGTTTTATAAAATTTTCTTGAGGAGTAGGACTGGATAAGTTTAGAATTACTTTTTGTGTTCAGCAGATGTGCAGAAGATGGAATTTTATTCTATGTTCAAAGAATACTTCCATTTAAATATTCCTGTTCATGGAGAAGATAGAATTTCATAATACATTTATGGAATGTCTCCATTAAATTGTACTTTTACATTTTTTGTCTGTCTTTATGCCTGTAGTCAATCTGAATACTTGCGTTCTTGCCAAAGATCCATAGTCTGTAAATGTCCCATTTGAAACAATGATAATTCATCTTGGGATAATCTGGGTGATTGTAGATGTTCTGTTTCAATCAGAGATAGTAATGGGTTAGGCCTTTCCTACAGGGAGGCTTCAGTTATTGTAGATGTCCTATTTCACACGCTGATTGTAGTGGGAGAGGCCTTTCCATGCATACCAGAGATTTCATGTGTGGACTATGTGTTGCTCACCAAGAGTGTTGTCCTTTACCAGCCACCATGGAGCAGTGGTTAGTGTCATGGATTCCCGTCTGGGAGGTCCTGGATTTGAGTCCCATCAGAACTGCAGTATTTGTGGGGGATTTTTTTGCCAGTGAGTAGATCCTACCCAGGGTAGAGTTTGCTATGAGCTCATTGGGAAGGCTGGAGCCACCCAGTTCAATTTCATCCACTTAACTGATATGCCTCTGAGAGTGTTGGTCAAATTGCCTGATCAACACTGCAGGTGTCTGTACCTCTCAGGCCTGGTTGACGCTGACATGTATACATGTGAAAGTAAGTATAGTATACAGCCCTGTCATGCAATATCAGATCAGAATGGACCTCCATAGCAGTGTCTTCTTCATCCTCATCCTCACTGATCAGGATTTTAAAAAGTCTCAAGTGTTCAGACCTTTCATGCCCAGTTCTTAAGGTGACCTCAGTTTTGATTTCCCTCTCTACATCCGTGCCCTTGGTGAGTTTATGTCGAGGTCACTTGTATCAGGGAGAGATCATGGGGACTGTCGTTGGACATGTGTAGTGGCAACTTCTGAAGGGAACCGTCACTCATGTTGGTACCAGGACTAAACGGTTGCTGTCGCCAGAAGGGGGCTTAGCAGGCATGGCCTGCATATGCTGGATCAGAGCAGGCACCACTGAACACTACTAAAGTGACTCACCAGCAGGGCAGTGTCCTCTCCGGTGAGTTGTCTCATGACAGCTTGCCATTGATTCTCCAAGTGGGTCGCAGGTGCCAGGCCCACGACATGACAAAGCAGGGTGTGGCTGTGGGAGGGGCCAGAATGAGTGGCATGAGGGTGAATGTCACTGAAGAACAAGACAAAGAAAAGAAGAAACAACAGCTGAGGTTCAAACTTGAAGTACGGGCCCAGTGCATTCCATTCATTTCCTATGTTGTATTGATGGGTGGAGTGACAATCTTCTGGGTCCTCAGGGCCCCCACAGCTCTCTGACCTCAAACATGGGCCACAGGGTAGAGATTGTGTCTTCAGCCATTATGTTATCCATGTTACACTTCTGGCTGCTTCCACTGTTCCCTTCATGATAATCTTGATCGGAGATGTAGGCAGAGAGGCATACCTATACCAGGCAGCATGTGAAGTTGAGAGAATAAGTAACTGTTTGATACATAGCCAGAGAGAATCCTCCATCTCAAGTTCCATGAAGAAACCATCAGTGCTTGTTCTTGAACATATGAATTTGTCATTCAGTATCCAGTTCTCACATCCATCCAGTAGGACAGAAACCAACGGCAACTCTCAAGTTCAGTTTTCACTGGGAGACTGAAGCTTGCTTTTCCAGATGAATTCTTGTCATCTAGGACTTCGGTAAAGTGAGCTTATTTCCCGATTTAAAGTACAGGTTGCTGCCTTGGGTAAAGCAAGCTTATTTCTGTCTTAAAGTTTGGGTTGCTGTCCTTGGGTAAAGCGAGTTTATTTCTGACTTAAAGTTTGGGTTGCTGCCCTTGGGTAAAGCGAGCTTATTTCCTGATTTAAAGTTTGGGTAAAATGAGCTTATTTCTGATTTAAAGTACAGGTTGCTGCCCTTAGGTAAAGCAAGTATATTTCTGACTTAAAGTATGGATTGCTGCCCTTGGGTAGAGCTAACTTATTTCTGACTTAAAGTTTGAGTTGCTGCCCTTGCGTAAAGTGAGTTTTTTTTCTGACATAAAGTTTGGGTTGCTGTCCTTGGCTAAAGTGAGCTTATTTCTGATTTAAAGTTTGGGTTGTTGCCCTTGGGGCTAAAGCGAGCTGATTTCTGACTTAAAGTTTGGGTTGCTGCCCTTGCTCAGAATGTGTCTGACGCACTCAATTTGCCCACCCCTTCCAATTCCTGTTCAGCATGTCAATTGCTGACTGCTGACTGGAGCATGGACACACACTTTGGTCTTTGATGATTCTCATCCATCCCCATGAGTTCTGGACGCTGCTTTCCGTTGGGTAGTAAGTGCTGGAGTGCTGGCTCATTGCCTGTCTTAGAGTCAACAAGTTTGGAACGCGGGGGTTGCTTTGAGGCTGCCTGTGAATGCTTATAGAGCTGCTGAAATGCAGCCATGTCTTCAGCATTAAGTGTTCCAGCTGGATCTTGAACAAGATGAGAGAGAGAGAGATGACATGGTGTCTGCTTACTTTAAAGTTGTTTGGTAAAGTCTTCTCCAAAGTTACTGCAAGACGATGGCAAATACAAAGTCAACATCTCCCTTAAGGTTATAGCAAGACAATGGGAATTACAAACTCAACATTTCCCTTAAGGTTATAGCAAGATGATGGGAATTACACACTCAATTACCCCTGCACCCAAGGAATTGAAGCATTCTATTAAACAAGCCAGCATCTTTTTCTTTGTGGGGGGGAAAAAATGTCGGCTGTGTGTTCTTCCACACGACTCTGTGAAAAGAAAGACAAAACAGTACACTGTGTTTGGCACAGTTTCATTCATATTATCCCATACTACTTTATCTTTTAAATTGAAGGTCGAACATTCGCTTCTTAAAATTCAGTGGAATAACATGGCATGGTTCGGGAAAAAAAAAAATGGGGATATTGATTTGGGAAGATTGAAATGTGTTCCCTCTCCCACCCCACCTCCCGCCCCTTTTTCTCTTCTCACACACATACACCAATATGCCGGAGGTGCCCCCCCCCCCCCCCCCCCCCCCCCAAATTTATTGATTACAGGATGGCATTGGCTTATAGTTGGTTTTATCGAAAGCACAAACAGAAAAGAGTGGAATTGTGAGTTTGTCAGAATATGGAATAATTCTTGCCACATGCAAGGGATGATTGATGAAATAGAACAAAAGATGAAAAAGAGAGAGGGAATGATTGTGTGATTACTTTGCATGTTATATTTTCTCATTAAGTCTCTTTCCTGTAATCATGCTCATTTACTAGTTGATCCATTACAAAACACCATCCTTTGCGTCCGATGCACAGAATTTGATTAATCATTTTAGGTTAATATTTGACTTTTCACAACACTTTCTCAAGTCCAGTAATTCCATCCGTATATTTGACCCTAAGAAACATCATTCTTTGCTTGCTTAATATAGAGTTCAATTACTCATTCAAGCTTAAGTTTTGAAAATGACACTCTTTCTAGTTATATACAGAGTTCTGTCAAACATTCTTCCCTGAATGGAGCCATTCCAACTTACTATTTGATCATTTAAACATCATTTTTCATGTAATAAACAACGTAAGTCATTGCTGGTTAAAATATTTGACCCTTTGAAGCCTTGTTCTTCCCCGTGATATACAACGTCCCATTAATACCAAATTAATATTTGATCCTTTGTAACACTATTCCTCCCATTAATGCACACAAGTTCAATTAATCACTGCCTTTGACACCCTGTTAGAAAGCACCATTCTTTCCTTTAATGCCACACGGCCCAAGACAGTTTTGTCAAATATGAGCTTTCCTGGTGTCCTTCCATGTTACAATGAGAGCAGGAACATTTTAACTTTGTGGATGTCGTCATCAAGAATTGCATTTAGCTCCCAGGTCAAGATACTCGCTTGTTCCTTGTGTCATGGGGCACGCTCTCTCTCGAGCAGCTTTGTGCGCGCGTAGTCTGCATGATGGCCGGTAGATCTGCATGAGTGCAGTGGTAGAGAGGTAGAGCCTGTCTGTCTGCTTACTGAGCGATGGAAAGTGTGGTGGTTGTGTGTGTCAGTACATATGTCTGGTAATGATTGTGCCTGTGGTGTATGAACAGACAAAGAAAAAAGCCAAAAAAAAAAAGACAACCACAAAACAGGAAATACATCAGACAGATGATTTCAAAATACAGGGAAAGGATCAGGAGAGGGGATGTACATTTTCTGAGATATTTACCAAAGGATACTTCCTGTTTTTGCTTTCTGTCTGTTTCCTTCTCTCTCCTAATCGAGTGATGCAAAGATGAAACTGAAGACCAACAAAACACTGAAGAACTGGTCCGTTTTGCCTGTCTCCATCCGCCCCCCCATTCTGTCTCTCTCTCATTTTCTCTCTCACCTTTATTTTTCTTGAAATGCAATGGAATGGAATGGTGTTTTTTTTTTTTTCCCTCTATAACTTTTTTGCTTTCTATGTTTGGTACAAGACACTTCTTTTTTTTGTTTGTTTTATGTTTGTGAATGGTTTTTTCTCTCTCTCTCTCTCGTCTGTACACTCCTTTTTTTTTTGTTTGTTTTATGTTTGTGAATGGGTTTTCTCTCTCTCTCTCGTCTGTCTTCTCAGTGTCTGTCTGCGTTTGTGTGATCAAGTGTTGTTTAAGTAAGAACAGAGAATAGTGATTGATTCTACTGCAGAACATGAAGGTAATTGTGAAATTCTTTGACTCATAACACTGATGTAACGTGAAATTGTATTGAGGTCTGGTTGATTTTTCTTTTTTTTTTTTTTTTTTTGTTTTTTTCTTTCTTTTTTTTTTTTTGATTATATCACCTGAATTTATTAAGTCATTGATAAATTTGAGTTCAGCCACGTAAGAAAATATTACATGTGAGAGATGAAGAGCAAATTTATGGAATGTAGTAATTATTGGTGAAAGCAGATATGCAGAATGTAGTAATTGTTGGTGAAAGCAGATATGCAGAATGTAGTATTGTTGGTGAAAGCAGATATGCAGAATGTAGTAATTGTTGGTGAAAGCGATATGCAGAATGTAGTAATTGTTGGTGAAAGCAGATATGCAGAATGTAGTAATTGTTGGTGAAAGCAGATATGCAGAATGTAGTAATTGTTGGTGAAAGCAGATATGCAGAATGTAGTAATTGTTGGTGAAAGCAGATATGCAGAATGTATCAATTGTTGGTGAAAAGAAATCTGGCAGTTCAGACTTACATGTGTGGCAGGAGGGATGAGGGTAGGGGGAATAATTATTTTATGTCTTCATGGAAATGGAGATTGATGAAGTTTAAATGATGAACATCACAGTTGCAATGAAATCAGACCAGCTGACAACTTGTCGAAAGGCTGCATGTTTGTGTGTGTGTGTGTGTGTGTGTGTGTGTGTGTGTGTGTGTGTGTGTGTGTGTGTGTGTGTGTGTGTGTGTGTGTGGTCCTATCCTCCTGGTGACGAAACAGGTCCTTCCTTTGTGCAGCTGTGCCGGTGCGGGATGAGAAGAAGACTCTGCGCTACTTCAAAACCAACCGCTGGTAACCCACCCCCACAGCAACAGAGAGCAGACTCCCACAGGGCCCAGGGTTCAGCCAACCACACACTAGATCATCAGGAGGAGTGGCTGGCTGCAACATCAAAGAGTGGATTACCGTGCAAGCAAAACCAGAGTTTTCCTGTTTTACCTCCTTCTCCTCTTCTTCTCTCTCGTCAGTGGGGAATTTTTCCTGTTCATAGAGACAAAAAAAAAAAAGAGAGAGACATGTTTTCTTCAATTGCATGCAGTAGGTTTTCGACCGAGGTGTTTACTGCCCAAGGTAGTTTATCTATGATATCCCTACAGGATAAATACATGTGTTTTTGGAACTAATTTACACTAAAATGTGAATACACTTAAAGAAAAAAAGAAGAAAAGAAAGGAAAATCATGCAGAATAATGCCAGCTTCAAAAGTTGGGGAAAAATCAGGGGGATGCTTTCCATTTTGCGTCACTCAGTAAACCCGATATGTGCAAGTGCCAGAATTCGGCTCACTTGCTGGACAGAACTAGTGCAAGATATTTCATGACATATAATGAAGCAGAAATGTGACAACCTGCCTCAGCCACTCGGGGATAAGTGAACCACTCTCTACACATCGAAACAGTACCAGGAGGACAGTCATTCAAGGAAAACAGAACCAAAAAAAAAAAGGGGATAACATTTCGTGTGAACATAATTCTAGCTGTATTTATGAACTCTGAGCCTCGCTGTTCAGACTGTGAAACTGTGTGCTGTTGAGCCGTGTACAAAACCAGTGTGGATACTTGGAGTAGAACTCTGCCCACTGATGTCCAAGCATGTGCCGGAGTGCACCCACATTCTGCCCTCTCCCCCCGCCACCCCACCACCCCTCTTCCAGCCTGCCCCTCCCCTCTTTTCCTGTTCACATGGGAACGATCTGAACTGCCAGTTCATTCGTCCACGTTGTCATGTGTGAACAATAGGCAAGGCACTACTTTGGAAACGCAGAGCAGCGCTGGCCGTTTTCTCTTCTGACTGTTCCTCATCCTAAGTCTGTCTCTCTCCACAGAATCAAATTGAGGTGTGTTTGATGTGTTGGAATGGATGAACGATGATATGGTCAGACTTGTACATAATGACGACTCTCGGGACTGGACATGGAGTTTAGCGTACAAGAGTGAAAAGTGTGCGGAACCCTTGTTCGCTTTTCTCTCTCTCTCTCTCTTTTTTTTTTTTTTTGGTTGAAACCAGTGCGTTTTTGTTACTGTTTGTCGTGTGTTCTCTCCTGGTCCGGTAGCGGTGTGTTTTATGAATAAAAAAAACCAACGTGTGTGTATCCTTCGTTTAAATGAGATGCTGTGTAGATGTCATGTTCAGGTGTGGCTGTCAAAGCGGTGAAGAGCGAGTGTTTGCTGCACCAGTCCAGTAGCCAAGCTAGCGTGTGATTCCACCTGCACACTTACGAGGCAGGGATTATTTAATTCACTGATAAAAAAGAAAGAAGGGTGGGGATTAGGGGGGAAGAGGGGGTGGTATATTTGCTGTGCCGTCATGGCAAGTAGGAAGGCTCCTTGTTACCATGACTGCTCAGTCTCATGTCATAGACAATAATCAGTTCTTGCTGGGGAGGGAAGGGGGAGGAAGGAGTCCCCTCCTCTCCCCCTTTCCTGTCCTCCACTTCACCCACTATAACCAATCCCTCATCCACTTCACCCGTTCCCCTCCCCCCATCCCTTTCACCCTGTCCATGACGTCTTTTTTTTTTTTCTTGTTTTTTTCTCTGTTTAAAGCGGGTCTTATTTGGAAATCTTTTATCAAATTGATGGTAAAAAGACAGTTCAAATTGAAGTTACCCTGCAGTGGGAGAGGCAAAAGTTAAAAGTTGAAACATTTCCGAAGAAAATTAGTGTCCAATGTTCCAATGTATTAGATGGTTTTTTTTTTTTTTTTTTTTTTTTTTGTTGGAAGGGGTATGGAGGACATTTTGTAAAAGAATTATTTTACTAAACCTATCACAAGAAATGTCATTATCATATATCAGAAAGTACAGGGTCCTTTTTTTCGTACTGCATTTTTGCCCTTTTTGGGTATAGCATCACTTCCATTGACAATGTCGTCTCTGTTTTGCACCAGTGTTGGTTATTGCCCTTAGTTTGGGTCGTAGCGGGCTGTCCTAGCAGCCCAGACATATCAAAGCAAAGCAACGCGCCCTGTGGCTCCCCTTTCTATGCTACAGTACTGTATCTCACCCCTCTCACTCCCCGGTAATATGGGGAAGGCCATGAGAAACTGGCTATTTGAACTGTGGAATTGGAGTGTAAGGGGCAAATGGATTGTTCAGTGTGACAGAGCATGTTTTTTCAGACAAGAACTAAAGCGATATGATGCGTTATGCAAGATGAAAGAATCTTTGATCACAGTTTGGGAAAAAAAATCTTTCAGGGTGTTGGACACTTAAGCTTAAATTCCATAGACCTAGAAATTCGCATGTGAATTAAAGTGTGGCCTTTTTCTCTTTCCCTTTTGGATCACAAAGGTTTTCCTTCACTTAACAGTCAGAATCATACATAAAGAAAATAGCTCATGATGTCCAAGAAAACGGGAATCACTTAAAAATATTATAACGAACAGATTATCATTTCAACAGTGACCAAATATCATCAAGTTCATGCTAAAAAGAATAGCAACATTGCTGTTAATGATAATGATGATGATTGTGTCTGTATCTCAGCTTCAAGTTTCCAACATTCAGTTTGCATCGTTATATACACCAAGCATCGCTAAGCTGGTTTCTCAAACCCCAAACATTTCTTGAAAAAAAATCAGGATTTCAGCTGTCTCGTGGGAAAGAAGCTTTGCAGCTGTCATATAGGATCTGTGAATTTATCCAGTGACAAAAAGTACTTGAGAATTGTCTCTCTCTCCTCTTGGTGCAAACCTTGCATGCATTTTTTTTCTTGGATTGTGTAATCCTGTGGTCAGCTTCACTTGTGGTCTTGCATGCGAATTTTGCATCCGTTTTATGGATCTGTGGAATTCCAGCTCTGTTGGCAACATGTAGGAAAATCACCCAGAACGTGAAATAGACAGCCTACTGACGACATCTCGTTCTAAAAGAAATCAATCATCCACCTTTCTCTCATTCTCAGGTTTGCAGAGGATTATAAACCCTAATCATGCTCAACCATTCGCACACAAAAGTTCAAAGCGCCACATCGCTTGTAGCACTGAGGGAAAAGCAACAGTGAAAATGGTCGACTGCTGCAGTTGCCGATTTCTGCGAACGTGTGTGGTGACTGTGCTGGGGCAATTCAGTGGCTTTCTGCTGAGTGTGTGCTGTGTGTGTCTGTGATGTTCCACCATGGTAAGCGTTTCTGGGGTGAAAGTTTGCGTTGATTCGTCAGAGTTTGCTACTAGCATTAAAAGTTTTTTGTTTTCTTCTGCACGTTGTGATTTTTCTCTCTCTCTCTCTCTCTGTCTCTCTCTGTCTCTCTTTGTCTGTCTGTCTGTCTCTGTTTTTTTTTTAATAAAACGATGGAAATCAGATAAACGAAGGATTCATGCCATTTTATGAACTCCTGTTTGCAAGCAAGCTTTCAGTATAGGTGTCCAGCAATGAAATTGTGACAGAAAGTTCTGCACATTTAATTGCTTGAATTTGAAAACTGGTGGTAACTGTGCGGTCTTGTGACTCAGTTTCAATGAAATAGTACATAGTTTACGGATCTATTGTCAGTTTCACTTACATAGTGCATAGTGAAAGGATCTCTTTCAACACTGTTTAATGTCCTAAATTCTTTTGTCTTGCTAATTTTTAAACCGACTTTTTTTTCTTTTTCTCTTTTTTTTTTTTCAAATGGCAAAGGAGGGAAAATGATTTTTTTTTTAAATCATCATAAACGGTGACTATCACGAACTGGGATGCAGGGGAATGGACAGATTTTTGTAATGTTGACTATGGTTTGTTCTGAGTATAATTCTTATTGTTTATAAAAGTTGTTAGCATTATTCTTCTTATTTATAAAGTTTTTACAGTCATGTAGCGTGGCCAGCCCTTGAGTTATTTTTAGTCGGTGTGATAATTGGAGGGTGGTATTGAAGCAATCATATTATGCAAAATTACATGTTGTTTAATCAAAACCCCCTTAAACATTACTCCCCTTCTGCTCCCTATCGACCCCCCCCCCCCCCCCTCCCTCCCACTCTTTTAAACTCCAAGGTTTCTGCTTTTGTTTAGACTTACGTCTTGTCAGCTCTCCCACCCACCCAGTTTGCCCTCCATAACCAAAGCAGCAAGACAGTCATGTCCTCATGATTGACGCGTTTTCCTCTCCTTGCGTTTTAGTGATTTGTTTCTATGAAGTCAGGTTGCAAACTTAGCTTCTCTTTTTTTTTTTTTTTTTTTTTTTTTTTTTGTCTTCTTCAGCCAGATGATGCTTGTTTTGGCTTTTCTTTTTCTTTTCTTTTTCCTCCAGTGAAGTACGGAGTGAGTTACATTAGTAACCGATTCTCCTACCAGTGCAGTCTGTCGGTGATGTGTGCTGTAGATGCAGAATCCAGTTGTTTGTAATTTCCTATAGCGAAAAAAAAAAAGATAATAAAGATACCAAAAAAAAGTTTTAATCCATGACTTTTTTTTAGTATTATTTTTTCTGTATGCTGAAAGATTCAGTGTTGTGTATACTCTCTTTGCTCTCTCTATCTCTCTCTCTCTCTCTCTTCTCTCTCTCTCTCTCTCTCTCTCTTCTCTCTCTCTCTCTTTCTCTCTCTTTTTCTCTCTCTTATATCTGTCTTTCTCTCTCTCTCTCTCTGCGTGTCTCTCTCTTTCTCTTTCTCTCTCACTGTCATTCTTTGCCATATCCTTTCCCATATCATTCAAGGATACACATATCAGAGGCAAGTATGACATGATTTATTGAGACAGAAACATTGCAGCTAATGCAAAACTTTTGACACCTGCACTGGCATTCGTGCACACACACACACACACACACACACACACACACACTCACACACACACACACACACACACACACACACACACACACACACACACACACACAAACAAACAAATGCCTGTACACACAGACACATAGGCACACATACACATGCAGCTAGGATTGACTGAGGCAGCTAAAGTTTACATTTAAAGTGAAATGATATGTGGAGACAGAAGCACAAGTGGGAAGTGAGAATATCGAAATGTCGTCCATCATCATGAGAGTGTGGTACACATGCACACCACGCAGTTGAATGCAATTAGGACTGGCGCATGCATGTGTAAGCAGGTATTGTGAAACATTTGTGAAAACGGACACCTGCACAGATATGTGATGAAATAATTAAAACTGGGGAGAGGGAGTTGCAAGTAAACATTACGGAGAGTTTTAAAACTTAGCAGGGATTAAGGGGCATGAAATTTCCAAACCTAGGCAGAGAATGTCTGTGAATACCTGAGGGTTCACATGCTTAAGGCTTCCCTTGGGCACAGTACTTATTAAGCAGAATAGAGAAGAGAGCATTTGCTTGTCTTGGGATTGCTTCACATGAGCAGTCCTGAATCATGCTGCTAGACGGTTGGCATTTTCATGGCACACTCTTTGACGGCATATGGTGAATTACTTGTGATTGGGTACACCACTGGCATTCACCAAAAATAATGATTGAACTCGATGTGCCATACAATAGCAGAAACCACACATCTCCAAGACTTCAGAACTATGCCAGTTTAGCCAGCAGCTTGCGTGAATTTGTAACCCAGTCTTAAGTCCTGGACATTGAGGTTCGAGCCACATGGGTTTACAGACACATCTTCGATGACCTCGTGAAACAGTTCTTGGTTTCTGCAAAGAAGAAGACCAGAGCCTTAGAGATGATAGTAAAAGCACCTGAGAGGTTTCCAGCAGTTCCACACACACACACACACACTCACATTTTATAAGGCATAGCTTTCCCAGCGTAAACAGGCATGCAGTAGTAAAGTGATTAAGATCTCTCGTCGTCTCCAGATGACCTGGTCTCAAGGCATCACACCATCCAGGAAGCGCCAGGAGGCACAGGCAGACATCGCCATGGCGCCAAAGGAAAACAAAAGGCAACAGCAGAAGGGTGCCCTGGAGTCATGACCTGCGTGCTGCCCAGCCCCCTCAGGGTGTAAGGAGCTGGGGGCAGAAACACTTATAAGGCAGGCTTCTTTAAAGACCTGCTATCTAGCTTTTTCTATAGCTGCTTCCTGCTTCGCACTTGGGGTCTGATAGAATTTATTTTTAGTTTCTTAATTGTCTCCCCTGTACAGTATCTGAGTTTATATTTAAAAACAAACAAACCTAACTAACAAAAACACCTTCTTCATGATGTTCCTCGAACAACTACAATTTGAAATCACAAACATGCAATAGGTGTATGGAATGCATCAAAATATTGTATGTATACTGACAAATTTAGTTGTTGTTTTTTGTTTTTGTTTTTTTTTTTTTAATTTTTTTTACATGCACAATTCTTCAAAACAGGAGAAAAAAAACGAAATTACCTCCCTTACACATTTCAGTGGGAGTAACGTTTCCTCTTGGCAATCCTACTAACACTTATTTCTGACTACATCTTCTGTGTTGTCAATACATTTCTCTCCTTCAAGTCAAGGGTGACGTGTACATCTTAAAGAAATGGGAAGGGGGTAGGGCTGAAGTGTTTACGCTCGCTCGTTTGTTTTCTGTGTGCTATAAACAACATGATTATTTAAAAAAAAAAAATTATTAAATATGAAGCTTCGTCTGCTTCTGGCAGTTTTTAGAATGTACTTGTGCATGCTCTCCCTTCCCTTCCTAGGACTCCCAGTTGAGGTGCTGTGACCACCTCTCTCCTGGACACGACAGTTGTACAGAAATGATGGTGTGTGGAAAGCAGAGGGTGGACTTCTAGTGTTGAGTGAGGTTCATGGGAGACAACTTCATGAACTGGTGGCACCGCTTCTGCTGTCAGCTGGTCAAAGTGTGGCTGGAATAGACCTTCTTTTCCGTGTGTGTGTGTGTGTGTGTGTGTGTGTTCGTGCGTGCGCGTGTGAATTTCTGAGCCTCGAACCGTAAAGTGTGCCAAGATTAGGGCTAAATTCCCTTGGACACACACACACACACACACACACACACGTGCGCGCACACGCACACGCACGCATGTACACACTCAAGTAGTCCCCCACTAGTAATATGCACGTAGTCCAGCTGAGCTGATTTTTTTTTTTCTAAATTCCCGTAGACTTTTCCATTTCTTCAGACGACTCCCCTCCCCCTCCCCTTCTCCCTCCCGCCGCACACGAGAAACAAAGTATACCTCGAAATTTTTCTGGTTTCTATTACGAGTTCATTAACCATTACACCGGCTTAAAAAAAACTTTTCTCGCGCAGTTATTGGAGGAAAAGTGCATAGTGACAGAAGATCTTTGATCTCAATCTTCACAGAGAATCGGGACGTCGTGGGTATTGAAAACTCCACAGGTGACTTGATCTTGCGTTAGCATCTAGAAGTTTCACAAACGAAACCGCCTGTCGGCTATTCCGAGTACGAATTGACGATTTAAAGAGTGATTTGGGACTGAACAAGTCCCCGGGCTCTATCGTTGAGCAATGGGTATTTGCATGAAAGATTTGACTATTTCCAGTCCAAATCAAATGGATGTTCATCGCTAGAGGTCAAACGCGGATCTCTTTGAGCTTGCATCAAAATGGCTCCGTTTCGGCACTCTTCAAAAGTGTGTGTGTGTGTGTGTGTGTGTGGAGGGGGGGATGGGGAGGGGAGGGGGGAGGAACATACATCCTCCATCCCCGCACCCCCACTCCTCTTTCACCTTTGAATCTTCTGTCTCCCTCCAGGCCTGCCTCTCCAAGAGAGCTGATGAACAAGGGTCCGGGCAAAGCAGAACAGGTGCGTCTTTAATCGCCTGTTCAGGTCATGTTGCCATTGAAGCTCCGTGAAGACAGACATGCAGACCTGTCTGTTACATCCTTAGTGCTACGTACTGCCTACAAGGAAAGAACACGTTTCGATTCGCACAGCCAGCCATAGAGTTACGTCATTGAATCAAAGACAGTGCGCTGCTCGCCCACGCTTTTTAAACACCCTCAACCCGTTAAGGGTTAACGCAGTGTTCTCATAAAGGCTAGGGCACACGTGTTACCTGTGTTCAGGATTAATCAACTGTTCTGATAAAGGCCAAGCCCACACGAGTTACCTGTTCAGGAGCAATCAACTCTTCTAATAAAGGCCAAGCCACACGAGTTACCTGTTCAGGATCAATCAACTCTTCTAATAAAGGCCAAGCCACACGAGTTACCTGTTCAGGATCAATCAACTCTTCTAATAAAGGCCAAGCCACACGAGTTACCTGTTCAGGAACAATCAACTCTTCTAATAAAAGCTAGAGTGTGAAAACACAACTGGCTCTCCTCCTCACCTGGCTGTCGACATCAACTTTTGGTTCAGTTTTCGATTAAAAAATACTTTGTTGAAATGGACTACCGATGAACAATTTCTATACATTTCAGCTATATTTATCATAGAAATGGAGTCACGGACACCTTCCTCTCCCCTTCCATGCCACCACCCGGAACTCCATCCACTTGTTCCCACCCGCATCCCCATGCCACCACCCACGGCCCCATCCAATGCCCCCCCCCCCCCCCCCCCCCCCCCACTGTTAATGTTCTTTTCTCCCCCGTCTCCTCTCTCTCTGTCTCTGTCTCTCTCTCCAATCACCCCTATTGAATGCTCATCTGGATGTATCAACCTCTCACCCACCCACTATCCCACGCCTCTCCTCCAATCCCATATTAAGTTTCATTGGAAAATCTCAAGCGCAGGGTACTATACTGTCGAGACTCACTCGCCTTCAGACATGATTCCTGTCTGTTATGTTTTCTGTCCACGAAAATTCGGAGTGAATTTAATTAGACAACACTGTGGATGTTCTATGACCTAAAACAGAAGCTGGCATGCTTTGATTTTACTATTTGACCTGGATGTTTTACAGAAAGCTGCTCTCCTTTTAAAGGAGTTTGTTTAGCGGGATTTGTATGGAGGGCCCCCAGATTTTTGTTTATATGCGTACTTCCACACAGTCGTCCCCCAATATCTCTCTCACCATCACTCCCTCCCTCTCTCTCTCTCTCTTTCTTCTTCGTCATCACCCCCCTCCCCCTTTTTCTCACCGTCACTCCCTCCCTCTCTCTCTAAATCTTCGTCGTCATCACCCCCTCCCTTACACCATCACTCCCTCCATCTCTCTCTTTGTTCCCCGTCATAACTCACTCCCTCCCCCTCTCCTTCTCTTCCACCATCACTCCCCCCTCTCTCTCCCTCTCTTTATTCCTCGCCAGGGATAGAGGGAGGGAGTGATGGTGGAAGAGAGAGAGGAGAAACGAGGTGATGACGAAGAAGACAGAGAGAGAGAAAAGGAGGGAGGAAATGATGGTGAGAGAGAGAGGGAGGGAGGTGGTGATGAGTATGATTTAGAGAGACAGAGAAAGAGAGAAAGATGAGATCGTACGCGCACACGCGTGCACACACAAACACGCGCGCGCGCGCCTGTGCGCGCGCACACACACACACACACACACACACACACCGTCGCGAGCGCACGAGTCTGCGCGCGCATACGCACGCACGCACGCTTCCACACAAAAACACGCAAGCATGCACACACACGCACGCACACACACACACACACACACACACACACACACGTACGTACGTACGCCGACAAGCGCGCAAACGCAAACACATTCACACGTGCGCGCAAAGCTCGTACTCGCGCACGCACGCGCGAATACACACATGCACACTAAGACACACACACACACGCGCGCGCACACGCACGCGAGAGAGAGAGAGAGAGAGGGAGAGGGGGAGGAGGGGAACAGGAAGGAAGCGAGTGACAGCGAGATGGTGAGACAGAGAGAGAGGGACGGAGGGGGTGATGGCGAGAGAGAGAAAGAGAGAGAGAGGAAGTGATGGTGAGAGAGGTTGGGGGGGAGAGTGATGTTGAGAGAGAGAGAGAGAGAGAGAGAGAGAGAGAGAGAGAGAGAGAGAGAGAGAGAGAGAGAGGGAGGGGAGGAGTGACAGCGAGAGACAGACAGACAGACAGAGAGAATGATGGCGAGAGAAGGATAGGGAGAGAGAGAGGAGGGGGCAGGGAAGGAGGGAGTGAGTGACGGCGCGCGAAGCGAGAGAGAAAGAGAGAGGAGGGAGGGAGGGAGTGATGGTGGAAGAGAGAGTGAGGAAAGTGGTGATGACGAGGAACAGAGAGAGAGGGGGGGGGGGGGGGTGATGGTGGAAGAGAGAGGGATGGAGGGGTGATGACAAGGAAGAAAGGGAGAGAGAGAGACAGAGAGAGAGAGAGGGAAGGAGTCATGGTAAGAGAGGGGCTGATGTCGTGAGAGGAGTGAGAGGAGAGAGAGAGAGAGAGAGAGAGAGAGAGAGAGAGAGAGAGAGAGAGAGAGAGAGAGAGGAGAGAGAGGGGGGGGAGGGGGAGGGAGGGAGGGATTGACGGGCGAGAGATAGAGAGAGGGAGGGGGGTGATGGTGGAGAGAGAGAGATTTAGAGGGAGTGATGGTGAGAGAGAGACAGAGAGAGAGAGAGAGAGGGAGGGGGAGTGATGGTGGGAGAGAGGGAGAGAGAGAGGGAGAGGGGGAGAGGGAGGAAGTGAAGGTGGAGAGAGAGAGGGAGGAGTGATGGTGGAAGAGGGGGGGAGGGAGGGGTGATGACGAGGAAGAAAGAGGGAGGGATGGTGGGAGGGACGGGTGATGACGGGGGCGAGAGAGAGAGAGAGAGAGATGAGAGAGGAGAGAGAGAGAGGAGGAAGAGAGAGAGATTGATAAGGAGGGAGAGAGGATGAGAGAGAACGAGAGACGGAAAGAGGACAGAGAGAGGGATGATGTGATGGTTGTGAGAGGAGGAGAGTGGGATTGAGTGAGAGAGAGATAGAGAGAGAGAGAGAGAGAGGAGAGAGAGAGAGAGAGAGAGAGAGAGAGTTAATGAGAGAGTGACAAGAGAGAAGTGAGAGGAGAGAGACAAGAGAGAAGTGAGAGATGGGTTGGGGTGGGTGGGATTGATGTTATAGGAATGATGGAGAGAGGGCGACAGAAGAAGAGGAAGGGGGGCAAGGGAGAGAGAGAACAGAGAGAGAGGGAGGGGGGGGGGGGGAGAGATAAGGAAGTGGCGAGAGAGAGAATGATGGCGAGAGAAGAAGAGATAGAGAGGAGGGGAGCGAGGGAGGGGGGAGTGACGGCGAGAGAGAAGAAAGAGGGGGGAGGGAGGGAGTGACGGCGAGAGAGAGGAGAGGGGGGAGGGAGGGAGGACGGCGAGAGAGAAAGAGGGGGGAGGGAGGGAGTGAAGGTGGAAGAGAGAGGAAGGGAGCGGTGTGATGTGATGCGTGCGTGCGTGTGTTCAAGTGGAAGCGTGCGTGTGTACCTAGAGCGCGCAGACGTCGTGCGTTCGCGATAGTGCGCGCGCGCGCGGCGCGCGCGCGTGTGTGTGTGTGTGTGTGTGTGTGAGTGAGAGAGAGAGAGAGAGAGAGAGCCAGGTTGAATAAGACAAGGTAGGGTAGTACACTGTGTACAATCTGGGGGGGGGTCAGGTGAGGTCACACCTGCAGAGGCCACGAGATCCAAGTCGACAGAAAATGCGGACAGTTCCCGAGCCTCCTCCCCGACCCCCTGTGAGAATGGACCGGGGCAAAAACGGCACCGTAAGTGTTTTGCTGTCGTTGTCTTGTTTCTATCTGGTCTGTTTTTCTTCCTTGTCCTTCCATGGAGGTGCACATGGGAGAGGGAGACGGGTCGTGGCGGGAGTGGAAGTATGAATGGGGATGTAACGGCTTGGATGGGGTGGGTGAGGGATAGGGTGGAGCAGATATGGAGGTACCACGAGGATAATATGCTTCTGTTGAAGATTAAATGCTCCAACTACAAGGGTAAAAACAACAACGACAACAATGATAATAATAGTAATAGTAGTAGTAAAAGAAAGAACATCAGAAAACACCGAGTATGTTCAGCATGCACAAAAATCACACTGTAAAAAGGATTTTGTGAAAAATGCGCAACGCGTCAGTCAACGATGATAAATGACTCATAACTTTTTTTTAATTTTCACCGAGCTGGGATAAGCAAATACAGAAACGCATGAAACTCGTTTCTGACTCATTTTCAATTTGTGTGTGTGTGTGTGTGTGTGTGTGTGTGTGTGTGTGTGTGTGTGTGTGTGTGTGTGTGTGTGTGTAGGTAGGTTTTTGTTTGTTCTTTTATTTTATTTTATTTTCATAACCATATAACTCTGACTTAATGAAACGCAATCAAAAAAGTAAATCAATGTATGATCTCATCAGTGCTGTTATTTTGTTCATCAGTGCAGTGTGGCTTAGAGCTATTCACTGCTCTTTTTTCATTAACTGTTGCGTGTGCGTTTGTGTGTGTGTATGAAAAATTGATTAAATGGATCGCTTTTTTTATCATTTTCACACGCGCACGACAATATATCCAGATGATCAGGCAGGGAGAGAGTGAGAGAAAGAGATAATCAGGCAGAGAGAGAGAGAGAGAGAGAGAGAGAGAGAGAGAGAGAGAAAGAGAGAGAAACAGACATCAATAAAAGGGTAGATATGCAGAGAGAGAGAGAGAGAGAGACAGACAGACAGACAGACAGACAAAGACAGACACAAAACATGAGAAAACACTGTTGTGCGGTTGGGGGAAAAGCATAATAGACAGCTATGTTTACATATAGATCAGCTATGTTAACTTTTATTTAAAAAAAAAAAAAAGAATTTTACAAAAGTCTTCATTACAAAAACATGCGTGAGTCACAAGAAATATTTATAGGCAAAGTACACACAAGATATCAATAGTTATACACACAAATCATTGCAGTTATTCATGGTAGGCTTTCGTACACATCTACACACAAAATCAGCCAGGTTTCGAACTTACTGAAGCGCACACACTTATATAGAACGATAAAAAAAAAAAAAAACCTGCATATTCTTCTCCATCCATAGCACGGCATGTTGCTCTGAGATGTGCAAGGGCGTATCAAGGATAAGCCATAGCAAAGATTACTAGACGGTTAATTTTTGCAATGGCGTTACCAGTGATAGGCTCTTGCAATACTCTGGCAACACCCACCATCAATGTAAAGATATCAAATTAAAAAAAAGCACTAAGCATTAAGATATAAAAAGCACTAAGCATTAGGATAAAAAAAAAGCACTAAGCATTAGGATAAAATATTCGGTAACAAAATTTTAACCA
>JADBJO010000739.1:255000-282500 GCA_016801955.1 Conus betulinus
TGTGTGTGTGTGTGTGTGTGTGTGTGTGTGTGTGTGTGTGTGTGTGTGTGTGTGTGATGTGTATGTGTATGTGTGTGTGTGTGTGTGTGCGAGTGTGAGAGTGTGAGTGTGAGTGAGTGTGTGTGTGAGTGTGAGTGAGCGAGTGTGTGTGTGTGTGTGTGTGTGTGTGTGTGTGTGTGTGTGTGTGTGTGTGTGTGTGTGATCAGTTATCGGATCAATGGAGCACCTGAGGCGGTGACTTTTTTCTCTAAGGCCGAAATCCACCTCTTCATTTTTTGGTGCTCCACACTGTCCTCGATCTGCCAACAAAAAAAAAAGCGGAAAAAAAGATTTCCACCACTAACTTTTTTTTTCAACCAGTCTCTTAGAACCATGCAGTCTGTGTGTTCTCTTATGGACACCATGCATTTTAGCGTTTGATCTGGGTGTGTTCTCTTACAAATGGCTCACACTCTGATAATGTGAGAAGAAAACAGAAAGACGAAAAAAACGAAAAAGAATTCGCAGCTGAGTAAAAACCAACGCAGCTGAAAAAAACACTGTGTTGTTTGCGAGATAAAGATTTCCGTTCGCCTCCTCCGTTCTCTGTGTGTCCGAACGTTCCTATACACATGATAAATAAAGCTGCATATCATGCATTCCTCACAATTCCTTATGTTGCTCGGATATTTGCAAGGACGTATCAAGGATAGGCCACAGCGAAAATGAACAAATAATCTTTTGCAATGGCGTAACCATGATAGGCCCTTGCAAAGATCTGGCAGTAACACGAACCATTTTTCATAAGAAATTACAAAGCATTATCATAAGGCATAAATAATCAAGAAAGATGGGCCGTAGCAAAGATTGGGCAGCAAAATACTTTTTTTTCCGCGAAGATTATCAAGCACTGGTAATGTAAAAAAAACAAACAAACAAACAAACCTACCCCGATGTACCATTGACACTACTAAACATATCATGTGCAGTCCAAACGGCCTCCTTATTCTATCTCATTTACTCTCCCTCCCCACCCCTTTCCCTCCCTTCGTCCCTCACAGAAAATCACACACACACACACACACACACACACACACACACACACACACTTCCATTCCATTCTTTGCTTTCTCCCATGCCCTTTCCCTCCCTCCATTCACAGAAAATCACACACACACACACACACACACACACACACACCCACACACACACACACACTCCCTCTCACTCTCTTCCATTCCATGCACACCTCTCCCGTGGAACATAAAAAAAAATCGCATGTCCAGACAGGAAACTTCAAAACGCCAATATAGAATAGAGACCGATCACCCCACTTCCCCTTGCCTCACGTACAGAAAGTAACACCCAATTCTTCCCCTGAATGGATCACTTAGAAAAACAAAGACAATGGACAATGGTAGAGAAACAGAAAAAAAATGTTACCGTAAAATGAATATTAACGAAAAAAATTGTGTTCTAGAAACATTCTGTGCTAGTAGTTTCCGTCATCCTCTCCTCACAATGCTCTTCCTCCTCCTTTACCATACATGTGTGCAAATTCGTACGTACGCATTTACGATTGCGTGAAAAGTGTGTAACGTGTAGGCATGCAAACATGTGCGCGCACACGTATACGTAAAAAACTGCATATCATTCCTCCATGAAAGTAAGATATGTTGCTCCAGTATTTGCAATGGCGTATCAAAGAGAGACCATAGCGAAGATCGAATAAGTACTCTCTGCCATGGCGAACCAATGACAGGCCTTTGCAAGACCTGGCAGCAACACCATATATTCATATCAAAAAGCATAACAATGGAACATAAAATGTCAGAGATATTACATTATATCCAACCCCCCAAAAAAGCAACAACAAACAAAAACAAAAACCCCACAATCATGGAAGAGACATGATCAGCCCCGCTTGTCTGCCCTTGCTTCTCATCCCATTCACCCTGCCGCGTCCCTTCCCCCCCCCCCCCCCCCCCCCCCCCCCATACCAAAAACATCACATACAGAAAACATCACACACCTCCCTACCCCCGAATAGTCCACTACTACTTCAGAGTATAAGTGTGCACTGTCGTACGTATGCGCTTTCAACTGTGTAAAAACGCATGCACATATGCGCGAGTGTTCCTACACATACAAAAAAAAAAAAAAATGGTATGTTGCTTGCTGTGATATTTGCAATGACGTATCAAGGTTAGGCCACAGCCAAGATGGAACAAATGATCTTGGCGATGGCGTACCCATGATAGACCCTAGCAAAGATCTGGTGCAGCACGATCCAATCATTTGTAAACAGGTGAAAAAAAAAGCACCAAGCATTGAAACATTATGCAACTTACTATCAAATATTAATGGATGTTAAAATACTGTGTTCCCGGTGTCTCCGCTGAACTGTCATCTCGTTCGCGACGTCTCCACTGAACTGTCATCTCGTTCGCGACGTCTTCACTGAACTGTCATCTTGTTCGCGACGTTTCCACTGAACTGTCATCTTGTTCGCGACGTCTCCGCTGAACTATCATCTCGTTCACGACGTCGCCACTGAACTGTCATCTCGTTCGCGACATCTCCGCTGAACTGTCATCTCGTTCGCGACATCTCCGCTGAACTGTCATCTCGTTCGCGACATCTCCACTGAACTGTCGTCTTGTTCGCGGCGTTTCCAATGAACTGTCATCTTGTTTCACGACGTCTCCACTGAACTGTCATCTTGTTCACGTCGTCGTCTTCACTGAACTGTCATCTTGTTCACGTCGTCTCCACTGAACTGTCATCTCGTTCACGACGTCTCCACTGAACTGTCTTCTTCCCGGTGTCTCCACTGAACTGTCAAATTGCTCTTGGTGTCCACAGCAGGTCTGCATTCTGTTCCCAGCGTCTTCAGCTGATCGTCATCTTGTTCCCGGCGTTCCCTCTGGGCCGTCATCCCTTGGCCGCGTATCCCTCCTAAGTCGTCATCCCTGTTCCAACACAATCATCATTAGTCTGCGTCCTTCTTTGAGTCTGTCTGTGTGTGTGTGTGTGTGTGTGTGTGTGTGCGTGCGTGCGGGCGTGCGCGCGTGCGTGTGCGTGTGTGTGCGTGCGTGCGCGTATGTGCGCGTGCGCGCGCGCTTGTGCTTGTGCGCGTTCAGGCGCGCGCGCATTTGCAAACGTATCCGTTCTGCGTGCGTTTTAGCTCTCTGTCTGGTGTGTGTGCATGTGTGCACGCGTGCGCGCAGGGTGTGTGAGCGCGTGTATATGCGCACACGCGTGTATGTGCGTGCGTGCGTGCGTACGTACGTGTGCGCGCGCGTCTATGTCTTTCTGCACGCATGCACTTGCAAATCTGTGGGGGGTGACAATGGGTGTACTTTTGGGGGCGGGGAGTGTTGTCCGAGTGTGAAGACCGACGACAAATCGGGGTCATCGCATCAAATCTTGTTCTCGGTGGTAAACCGGAATTACTCTTTTCAAACCTTCATGACCAGAAATCATTCCGACTGGCTCCTTTAGGTCAAGCGATGCCAGCTGCCTCAGGAGAAAGACATATGCATTCTCGGGGGGGAGAAAGATAACTCATTTAAAAAACCTTTTTTCTTCTGCGCAATTTTTATTTTCAGAACTGTTTATCACATCTGACAGTATTTGAATTCTGACATACCCTTATAATTCTTTAAGTTAGATTCAAATGCAAATTTAACTGTTCCAGAATAACAGACGCCATTTCACTGGTTAAAGTTTGGTACGTCGTACTTTGACAGGCAGTCATGAGCATCCGAGTCCCCTGGTGGCCTGATATCCAGTCCTGGACAGCGGTCGTCCTTATAATGGCAAAAAATGAAAAAAAAATTCAATTTTTTAAAACAGGGGCACTGCATTCTGTCAAAAACGGTAACCTCTACGGAAGGAGGCAACTTTAACCCTGTAAAAAAGGATACTAATGCTACAGAAGGAAGAAAAAACATTACTGAAAGAGGATATCAAATACTGTGATGGAAAGACACTAAACCCTTTGAAAAGATGACACAACCCTATGAAAGTAAAGGAGATACTAAAACCTTTGAAAAAAAATGCTAACCCGTCTGAAAGGAGACGGTCAACCCTGCTGAAGGTGTAGATAATTAAACATATGAAAGACACAGAAATCATATTAAAGGAAACCGCCAGAAATCATATTAAAGGAAACCGCTATACCTGGAAAAGAAGAGCGAACTGTACATTGTGAACGAGGACACTAACCTTGACAGAATGCGATGCTAAACCCTCTAAGGCCTAAAAAAAAAAGTCTGTAAAACAGGACACTTCAGTGTATGAGAGAAGAGGACATTAAACGCTCATGAAAGATGACGACACTAATCCCCGTGAAAGGACAGTAAATCCTAGGAAAGGACACGATTCATATTCAAGGATACTCAGTCCTCTGATAGGGCACCCAGCCTTACGGAAGAAGGACCTTAAGTATATGAAAGAACAATCAACCGTATAAAAGTACACTAAAGGCTGTAGCACAATGAATCATTTAAAAGGCTACTAATGCCCATTTAAAAGGACAATAAACCTTACATAGGCATTAAACCACGTCAAAAAGAGTAAAGATAGACATTGCGCCCGATTCAAAAGTGGATACTAATCTCTAAGAAGAAAATACCAACCCCCTATAGAAGGAATACACTGGACCCTATGAAAATAAGACTTTGAAACCACATGGAAGGATTACATGTTGACAATAAATCACTACGCCAGACTTTTCTGTGGAACAAGGGATTCTCAAATTAGGAGGTACCAGGTGGCCACTGAGAAACATTCCAGGAGCAGGATCAAAGACTTCCTCTGAAGCTCTGTAGCTCAGACCCCAATGAATCTGAAGACATGCGTCCATGTTCCAGATCCCGGGAAATGGGGCATGCTACATCACGGAGTCAGCCTTTGATGCCTTTCCTGAAGCATTCCTCTGGTACCCCCCCTTAGTCACCCTTGTTCCACAGAAAGGGCCAGGAACGGAAACTAAATCCACCAGGCCGATGATACGAGAGACAACCGTGATAAACAGGAAACTCTAAACCCTGCGACAGGAGAAGACAGAACTCGGCAAAGGAGACAATTCTACGAAAGAGTGGATTAAAATCTGTGAGGGAGGAGCTTAAAAAAAAAAAAAAAAAAGCTATATGCTACGAAAGAAGATAATTCCTGAAAAGAGAAGTCACTATACCCTCGGAAAAAAAGACCAAAAATATTAGGGGAACAGACACAAAACCATTCTAAAGAACAAAACTTTTAATCTCTACACACAATTCAGTTTCAGTTCGTTTCATCAAGATGGTGTCACCCGCGTGCAGACTAGTCATATACGCTACACCACCACCGATAAGTTTTGAGACCACACTGCCCATGATTTAAAGCTGATGGAATAAATGAATTAACGACTTACAAGACAGAATTTAAAAAGAGGGTGTCGTAGCTAACGCTTTGCAGATTTCTGACCTACGCGTTAGCCCAACGCGCTGGTCAGGCCTTGAGTACCTAACATTGGTTGCGCCATTATTATTACTGTATGCGTTATGTAACGAGTGTACATGTGTGTGTGTATGCCTGTGGGAGCACGGGCCCATGTACGTGTGCCAGTGTATATGCGTGTGCATGTGTCTGTGTGTGTGCATGAACGTATTCGTGTGTGTTCGCGCTTGCGCATGTGTGCACGTGTGCGTGCGTGCTCAGAAGTGCACGTGCATGTGTGATTTGTGGGCTTGTGTGAGCACAATCCTGCGTGCATCTATCTGAACACGTATACATATGTGAATAGGTGTGTGTGCCTGCATACGGGCGTGTACGCATGCGTGTGTGTGTGTGTGTACGTGCACGTGTGTGTGCGCATAACGCATGTGCATGTGTGCGCGCCTAAGAGCGAGTGCATGCGCGCGTGTGCGTGTATGTATGAATGTGTGCTCCTGCGCGTGTCCGTCTCCGTACAAGACAAAAAAAAAAAAGAAAATGTGATATGATTGAAGAGGAACACTGCAACAGTCCAGGAGGGAAAAGACGACAGAGAAAAGAGGAGGAAGAAGAATGAGAAGAAACACCACTCATCTTGTCATAGCTCCATTCTCCCAGTTCACGTCACCTGGTCTCCGTCTCCGTGACCGTTGATGCAGCTGTTCCTCGCCCTTTTCACAGTAAAAACACACGTTTTTCTTTGCAGCTTTTCCACTGTGTGTTTAGAGAGTGACAATTTCTATTATGAAGTCCACCGATCACAAAATGTTCTCAGTGATGGTGCAAGGGGAGAAGGGGGAGATAATTACAGTACATAATTATAAAATTCTGCTCTAGTCCTTAAAGGATAACAAACATTCTGTTTTCAGTCAACGGTGAGGACAGATTAAAAACAAATACAAACAACTTAACCTCCGATTCAACTTCTGAAAGTTTCAAAGGCAGCTTACAGACATGCATATAAAGACTGAACTCGTTACGACCCACCAGACAAATGGCCTACCATGATGACACAATAACACACAGCAGACTGAAACCGATGCCATTTGCTCTTGGTTTTTTTTTTCTCTTATCAGTGTACCAACAGGCGGCTCTGCACCGTTCCCCGGTTTTACCCTTACTGGACCGAACACTGAGCTGATTTCATCAATCTCTGATCAGGAGTCTGACAGAACATTCTTCAGTACCAACTGGAGGTCCAAGGCTCATGTCGCTGGTTTCAGTTCTATTTTTCGGAACGACAATCTGACAGTCCTGGTCCTGAACGATGGGCACTGTCAAGGTGCCTCTAAAAATGAACCATTTCACTCGGGACACTGATTCCATTCAAGGAAAATTCAACGTTTTCATAAACGGGAAATAAAAGTTTACATTTGCAGAAGTTATTAGTATAACGTTATATTGTAAACTTTTTTCATGAAACGAAAATTCAAAAACGTCCCATCTTATCTAAAGTGTTCGGGTATGCAACTGGCACCCGAAAAAAAAAATCCCCTTCTGCACCCCCTCCCCTCCCGCCCGTCTTTCCCCACACCCTCAAGTCTCACACCCCCCCTCCACCGCCCAAACCTCCCCGAAAATTATCTGGCAGTATCAATCAACGGTTTAGGACATCTTTGAAGGATGGGAAACGGAATGTGGATCATTCGCACGTCGCAGGAATACTCGAATTTGAAAACAAAGTTCAAAACACTCTGCCTCGCGTCATTAGTCTGTCCCACGCATCTTACCGGCACCTGTGTGTGTAGCAATTGTTTGTGCAGTCATTCTGTTCCTGTGTGTGTGTTTGTAGCAGTCGTTTGTGCAGTCGTTCTGTGTCAGTCGTTCTGTTGCAGTGTGTAGCAGTCGTTTGTGCAGTCGTGTGTGTTCCAGTGTGTAGCAGTCGTTTGTGCAGTCACCCTGTTCCTCTGTGTGTAGCAGTCGTTTGTGCAGTCACCCTGTTCCTCTGTGTGTAGCAGTCGTTTGTGCAGTCACCCTGTTCCTCTGTGTGTAGCAGTCGTTTGTGCAGTCACCCTGTTCCTCTGTGTGTAGCAGTCGTTTGTGCTGTCACCCTGTTCCTCTGTGTGTAGCAGTCGTTTGTGCTGTCACCCTGTTCCTCTGTGTGTAGCAGTCGTTTGTGCTGTCACCCTGTTCCTCTGTGTGTAGCAGTCGTTTGTGCTGTCACCCTGTTCCTCTGTGTGTAGCAGTCGTTTGTGCTGTCACCCTGTTCCTCTGTGTGTAGCAGTCGATTGTGCTGTCACCCTGTTCCTCTGTGTGTAGCAGTCGATTGTGCTGTCACCCTGTTCCTCTGTGTGTAGCAGTCGATTGTGCTGTCATTCTGTTCCTCTGTGTGTAGTAGCAGTCGATTGTGCTGTCATTCTGTCCCTCTGTGTGTAGCAGTCGATTGTGCTGTCTTTCTGTTCCTGTGTGTGTAGCAGTCGTTTGTGCAGTCGTTCTGTTCCTCTGTGTGTAGCAGTCGTTTGTGCAGTCGTTCTGTTCCTCTGTGTGTAGCAGTCGTTTGTGCAGTCATTCTGTTCCTCTGTGTGTAGCAGTCGTTTGTGCAGTCATTCTGTTCCTCTGTGTGTAGCAGTCGTTTGTGCAGTCATTCTGTTCCTCTGTGTGTAGCAGTCGTTTGTGTTGTCACCCTTGCTCCTGGTGCTGTCTTCTGTGCAGTCGTTCTGTTCCTGGCGTCTCCTCTGGACTGTCGTCCCCTTGTTGGCGTCTCCTCTGGACTGTCGTCCCCTTGTTGGCGTCTCCTCTGGACTGTCGTCCCCTTGTTGGCGTCTCCTCTGGACTGTCGTCCCCTTGTTGGCGTCCTCTGGACTGTCGTCCCCTTGTTGCGTCTCCTCTGGACTGTCGTCCCCTTGTTGGCGTCTCCTCTGGACTGTCGTCCCCTTGTTGGCGTCTCCTCTGGACTGTCGTCCCCTTGTTGGCGTCTCCTCTGGACTGTCGTCCCCTTGTTGGCGTCTCCTCTGGACTGTCGTCCCCTTGTTGGCGTCTCCTCTGGACTGTCGTCCCCTTGTTGGCGTCTCCTCTGGACTGTCGTCCCCTTGTTGGCGTCTCCTCTCGGTTGTCAACTGTTCCCTGTGTCTTCCCTGGGCTCTCCTCCCTGTTCAAACCCATGACATTTGGTCAGCTTGTTCGCTCGTGCCTGCGTGCCTGCGTGTGTGTGTCCGTGTTGTGTGTGTGTGTGTGTGTGTGTGTGTGTGTGTGTGTGTGTGTGTGTGTGTGAGAGTGTGTGAGAGAGAGAGAGAGATAGTGTTTGTGTACGTGTGTCTGCGTTTGTGTGTCCGTGTTTGTGTATGTATGTGTGTGTCGATATGTGTGTGTCCGCGTGGGTGTGTGTCCGCGTGCGTGCGCGCGCGCAACCGCGTGTTACGTGTGTGGCACCAGCGATCCTCATACCATTGTCAATAAGGTGATAACTTGAAACCTTTTGTTAAGCCTCACGGTATGGAATCAGGCTGATTGGCTCACTCACTACAGTGATGCCAGCTTCCCGAGGAAGAAGAAAATCAATGCACCGTGGGGAAAATAAGATACAATAGATCTTTTTCCTAAAACATTGTCTGCTCCGTTGTTGCAACCGATATCACTGAGTTTTTACACTGGAAGCTTTACATGCAGGTACTATAGCTCAGTACATCCAAATGAGAATGCAAATGTTCCAGAATTTATGTCACTTACCTGGTTCAAATCGTGTAGTACCCTGTCCTCTCTGCTATGGAAACCAATGATGGTGCGCTATGGAATCCTGGTGGCCTGGTACCCAGTCTTGGACAGTGGTCAGTCCCTAAAATCCTGCCACCAAACAAAAAGCCGATAGATGTGAATTGAAATAAACATAAACCTCAGATTTTATCCGTTCTTGACTAAAAAAAAAAGCAAAACAAGTCGCTAATCCCTAAGACAGGGATACCACACCCTATAAGAAACCTACCAAACTCTGATAAAGGGAATACAAAATACCGACAAACATACGTAAATACTGAAAAAAGACGCTAGATTCTGAGAGAAAAAAAAAACTATGGGAAAAAGCCAATGTAAAAAAAAAAAGAAGACATTTGACCCTCTGAAAGAAGACTAATCATATTCACCATCCCTAGCGAGGACACAAGATCATATTAAAAAGGACACTAAACCTTATCACAGGAGTTTAATAACTCGTGAAAAAAAGCACATAATTCCGTGAAAGAAGGCTACTGTTCCGCATCGATGAGAACTCGCCGTCCTGTGAAAGAACTACCTTAATCGTCAAAACAAGGATATTAAACTCCGTGGAAAAAAACCGAGCATTAAGCCCTGAGAAAAAGAGGCGCTAAACCATGTGAAAGTAGTCGCTGACCGTATAAAAGGAGAACACCAAACTCTGTTAACGAAGATGACAATAACGGGTAAAAATAATTTTGCGTAAAGGACTACGAAAGAAAGGGGAGCAAACCGTATAAAAATGAAAACTAAACTCTATGAAAGGAGATGTTAAGCGCTATGAAACATGACGTTTAACCCCGACAAATAACACAGAAGACCGCGAAAGGAAACTAAATCATCAGAAGAGGATACTGAACTGTTCAATCTCTCTCAGTTCGAACGTTGCTCGCTTCTGCTAATGTGCGTGCGAATGGTTTTGTGTGTGTGTGTGTGCGTGTGTGTGTGTGTGTGTGTGTGTGTGTGTGTGTGCGTGTGCGTGCGCGCATATGCGAGTACATGCGTATACGCACGCAAGTGCGCGTGTACGTCTGTGGCACCAGTGATCCTCATATCTTTATCACTTTGGTAAAAAAAGAAAAAAAAAGTCTATAAAAATGATTGTGATCATTTTGCGAAATCTCGGCCTCAAGTGGTAACTTAACTTTTTTTTTTTCAACCTCACGGTAAGGAACCAGTCTGATTGGCTCACTCACTTCAGGAACATCAGGGCTGTTTACGGGCGGTTTGTATAGAAAAAAAAGGGTTTGGACGGTTTGTTTACGGGCTGGACTTTTTTGTAGAGAAAAAGGGCTGGACTGTTTACGAAAAAGGGCTGGCGGTTTGTATGTATAGAAAAGGGCTGGACTGTTTACAATCCGCTATCCCAATGACAAGACAACGTGTGCATATAAAAGCACAGGCAGCTTTGCGCCGTTTGCAGTTTAACCCATACCTGAACTGTGAAACTGAGTGTGTGCAAACTTCACCCAGTCTGTATAACTTGAGTCAGCCGGTCAGCCGGAATTTCACCTTGAAAACTATGGGTTTACAGCTCATGACCCTAGTGTTATGTTTCAAAAAAAAAAGATGATTCAACAATCGGTCCTGCTGCAAAGTGTGCACTGTGAGTGTGACTCCGTCTACCACCAACTCCACCGAGTCGTGTTGGAAACAGTATCACGACACTTTCTGTTCAGGTTTTGTCGGTTTGTACACTTCTAACATAAAGCGTTTTCCAATCCATTATCAACAGTAAGACCTGCCATCAGGCCAAACGTAATTCAATCTTCATAACTTTTCCTGTACGCTAATAATATTCTTTCACATCTATGCACACAGTCGCATTTTCATGGCAAATCCTATGCGACTTGGGAGACATAGTCCAGCCCCACGCACTGCAACTCGATAGAGTCACCAGGAGATGGATGCCAATAGTTTCCTCATCTCTCAGGGTCTTTGCATGAGCAATAGTAACATCCTTTGTGAGGTTTGATCCAAACTCAGAACACTGCGTGAAGCTCACCTTTCACTAACCCCAGAGTGAGAAATTCAATCTCCTATAAAATTCAAGCAAAAGATGACACGAAAGTTCAATCTGACATCAAAGTTGTCGGTAAACAGCTGCTACAACGACTTGATGAATGACCGGGTCTTTTTCATTTACAGTCCCCGCTCACGTATAGACACCTGTACAAAAATTCCTCTCTGTCCCCATCCCTGTTCTCGCTCCCTCCCCATCTCTTGTGTCTTTCCCAGGCTTTACCTCCATCCCTATCATGCAGCGTAGTATTTCCAACTGTTTGGGACATCTTTGCTAAATGAGATGTCAGAATACGATTTATGCGCGCACTGCAGAATCTGCTAGGAATATCGGAATTAAAGAAAAGCGTTAATCCAACATTTACTTTCGCGTTATTTGTCAAAGTTGCTCACCTGTACCTCTTTGTATTGGTCCTCTGTGCCGTCAGCTTGTTCCTGGTATGGTTTTTCTTCTGGGCTGTCGCTCTGTTCCCACTGTCTCCCTCGGCTTGTCATCTGTCCGTCGTGTCTCTCCTTGGTTGCCGTTCGGTTCTCGATGTTTCTCTGGCTTTCTGTCCTGTTCCTGACGCCTCCTCCGGGCCGTCAGTCTTATTTTATGGCGTCTCCTCTGGGCTGTAGTCCTGTTCGTGATGTCTCCGAGCTGTCAACCTGATCCTGGTGTCTCCTCTGGGCTGTAGTCCTGTTCGTGATGTCTCCGAGCTGTCAACCTGATCCTGGTGTCTCCTCTGGGCTGTAGTCCTGTTCGTGATGTCTCCGAGCTGTCAACCTGATCCTGGCGTCTCCTCTGGGCTGTAGTCCTGTTCGTGATGTCTCCGAGCTGTCAACCTGATCCCGGGGTCTCCTCTGGGCTGTAGTCCTGTTCGTGATGTCTCCGAGCTGTCAACCTGATCCCGGGGTCTCCCTCTGGGCTGTAGTCCTGTTCGTGATGTCTCCGAGCTGTCAACCTGATCCCGGGGTCTCCTCTTGGCTGTAGTCCTGTTTCTGGCGTCTCCGAAATTAAAAGTGAAATCATATAAACCCTACGAAAGGAAGTGACTAAATCTCATCAAAAGAGGCCCAGGATATTAAACTCTATAAACCCGATAAAACATAAAGACGCTACATCTTATGAAACACAAGGACAGACAAGAAAGAAATTAAAACGCTACATCCTCCCAAAGGTCACTATTTCTTGTGAAAAAGATGTAATCTCAAGAAATAACACTAAATCATGTGAAAGGACATAAAACCCTAGGAAAGAATGCTAAACCCTCCGAAGGCAGTGGACAGCAAAAGGAGCACTCTGCTGGGTTCATCATACACTACTGCAAGTATGTCAGGAGCATTTCAAGCATTTACGAACTTTTGAATGATTACCGAAAAAAAAAATTCGCTGACAAGTACATTTTTATGGAGTTGCTACTTTATACGGAGTAATATTATACACATTACGATTTTTGCGTGTGATTAAACAAAATCCCCCCCCCCCTCTACCTGAAAACAATATAACCGCCTAGTTTCTTTTTTTTTTTTCAAAATAAGATTTGAGATACTGTGAACACTATGACTTTACTAACGTTATGATCAATATTTTACAAGTTTTCTTCTTTCTTTATTTCTTGTAATCTATCGTTATACATAAAAATCGGAATGCCAAAGTTTTTTGAAAGATCAACACTTACTCTTCCTGGCTATGGTACTCTGCTAAGCAGTCACTGGGCCCGTGACGTTTCATTCTTGGCAACGTGGTCTCCGGGCATTCTCAGTGATCCCGACAGTTCCAGAGTTCATCCAATCATTTATTCCTCACACAAATGACAGACCCGGGAATCTGACCGAGAGGTGAAAAACTTTCAGCGTTTGAAATCTTGTCTGCAGGTTAAGCCATGATCAGGACCACCGTTTTCCAGCCTATTCTTCGTGCCTTGTCTTTGTCATGCCCCTTAAAGAAGTGGAGGGACTGATTATGTATCTAGAATGCAGATCTTCAGTGTAACACTTTCACCCGGTAACATCTCAGTGACAGGACCAAACATTTGCGAGAAGCCATCCCTGAGGAACTTTCAGGGCAAGAACAATGAGGTTACTGTTCTTTTTCAAGTGATCGTACCCCCCCCCCCCCCCCACCCCACCCCCGAGACAAGACCAAGTCTGGTCCGCATCCTGGCCGTTGACATATTTACTGATGCCTACAATTCTGAGGCTTCATGGACTGTTCTGTAAAGATGAAGATCCTTTGTAAACTGATCCCAGGGTGCACTGCAGTTCTTCAAATCGCATCTATCAATGAAAGACAACTGAAGATACCAGCCACTCGATATCAGTGAATCATTGGGAAAAGGGGGTCCTGTCCAGAATGAATGACACTGGTGAACCAAAGGTAGAGAGACACTGCACATACCGATGTATTGCATCTTGCCTCCCAGGCATATAAACTGACACAACACATCATCCAGTGACTAACAGCACTGAAACACGTACAGGGACGTTGTTGAAGGATCTGCATGGAAGAGGAACACGTGTTGCGGTAGCAAGCACAGCACATTGTCCGGTCTGTTCCACGGGCGGTTCCAGAACTCCTTTGTGAGTGCACACCAGGTACGACTTGAGGAACTAGCTCCAGATTCACTACACCAACGATTCTGACGTCAGTTCCACAAGTTACGTATGAGCCACATGTTGATCCCATTACCCAAGGCAAGGGATATTCAAGCACCTGGTGATCACAAGGAAACTTCAGGAACAACAAATCTTTCCTGAAGCATAACCTCTGGTAGTTACATGGGTGGTTTTGGTCCAGAACTTTGTGGGTACAGACCAGAAACGACTTGTGGAACTAGCTCCAGATTCACTGAATCAGTAAGTCTGACGTCAGTTTCACAAGTTGCGTACGAGCCACGAACTGATCCCATGACCAGTGATCACTAAGAAACGTTTCAGGAACAAATATTTCCTGAAGCATCCTCTCTGGTAGTTCCTTGGGCGGTTCCAGAACTTCGCGAGTAAACACCTGGAACGACTTGTGAAATTAGCTCCAGATTCAAAGCATTAAAGAATCTGACGTTAGTTCCACAGGTCACGTATGAGCCACACATTTATCCCATTACCGAAGGCAAGGGATACTCAGAAGTACCAGGTGATCACTAGGAAACCCTTCAGGAATAACAAACCTTTCCTGAAGCATCTCCTCTGGTACCGCTGTTCTGCAGCTTCGTTCCACGGACACCTGACACCGGGAACCGGAGCAGCCCTGCCTGGCAGGAAGGCCAGAGGCTCTGTGCTCCATACACCACAGATCGCCCGTGGCGTTCAGTCTTTTGAGCACCCTCTGGCAGTGGGTGCCCTGATAAGCCGACGTGACCACATAGTGGATTCCATGGAAAAAACAGATCCACTCTGACCTCATGATGTGAATGCTACACGCCAGAGACGTACATCTTTGATGTCTCCAGCAACACAAAGCACAAGTTCCATATCCACACAGAAGTTCAGCAACATAGCGACCTGCACGTCGTCAGCCTTGTCAGAACTGAATGATAAATTGTAATAGAATGTGAATTCCACAAGCAATTAAAACCTAACCAACAGCATCATTCTAGACAAGACCCCCCGTCCTTACGATCCATCATCCAAGATGACAGGTCACCTGGGATCGAAGTGTCTGAACATCCCAAGCTGTATTCCACAGATAGATGAACTAAAGGCTCGGCACAACGTGCATCCTACTTCCAGAACCCCCCCCCCCCCCCCCCCCCCCACCATTCCATGACGAACTTTGATTAAGAATAGTTTAGAGTCTTTAAAAAAAGCACGTCAACGACAAACTGAAACCCAGACTTCACAGTTGATACAGTAACCTCCTGAAAGTATTCCCGAGACAGACCTCTCACAGATCTCAGCACTACCACCAAGGTGAGGCAAGCAATGGTAAATCATGTCGGATCTGAACGCCAGACGCATTGCAGATTGAAAAACAAGGCTCTATGATAACCTTGAAACTTTTGATTCTCATGAGATGTTAAATCACTGGAAATCATTCGTCGCTTCTCTGGCCAACCATTTGGAAGGACTAAATGACCCGATGAAACTTCTCAGAACTGCGGAATTAACTGAGAGAGTGCTGCGCTGCAAACACATGGAATATACGTTAGTCCATATTTTCATAGGTAGGGTCAATGTTCAGTACAATCATCTGCATTCATTGCTAGAAAGGTCAATTGGGGCACTTTGTTAAAAAAAACAACAGCAGGATGCCAAGGAAAACGATGTCAATAGTTACTCCGCGTTCGTAAAAATGTATAAACAGGCATGAGAAATGACATATTTAGAATTCCGAATCTATCGGTGCATGATTAATTTAAGTTTATTATGCTTGTGGCGGTGTGTGATTAATTGTAAGTTTATTATGCTGGTGCGTTAAAAAAAAAAGTGCTGCACGTTGAATTAAGGTTATACTCACGTTTGTCCCAGTAAAAGATGCGAGAAAGACGCACAGGAAATGATTCAGAGCATCTTCCATCAAATCCTTTCTGATAGGGGTGGGGGAAGGGTGTTGGTGGTATATATGGACATAGCCGCACTCATACAAAATATCGGTTTTAAAAGGATAAAATCAGAGTTCTGGTGGTTCTCACCTTGACCGTGTGAGCCTGGGGACGCGCGCCATGAGGAAGGGGCAACAGAAGTCCAGTCAGAGGGTGAAGGTCTGGAAATTGTCCACCTGGTCCATTGAACTTGCCTGCATCATTCACAAAATATCGATATTAATACAGTTTTAATCAAATATAATACAATAATGATGAAATGACAATTATGAGATAAAGGTGAGACGATTAAAATCATACGCATACCAAGTTTATGGAATGTTTTAGCGCATCATACTTCAAACCCGACTGAATGGCCTTGCCCCTAATCACTTTGACATTGGTGGAGGACTGGGCCACTAACCATATCAGAAAGTGTCCGTCAACTCTCGCCTGGTCCAGTCCTGTGTTTCCCCTACTGGGTCGCCTGGTTCTCTTGAAAACGTTTAGTGATGGTGGGGGTGGGGGGATGTGACGTCCCATTTTGTCGCCCGTCCCATTTTGTCGCCCGGGACAGACGTCTTCATACACGTCCCATTTTGTCACCCCTTCCTATTTTGACGCAGGCGACAAAATGGGACGGGGCGACAAAATGGGACGGGCGACAAAATGGGACAGTGACCTATCTTAAGTTTTATATACAGTTAAGGTTTTCAGCAACAACAACAAATAATAATAAATAAAAATAAAAATTGCATGTTTGTAGGATAAGGGGAGATGATAAAGTTTCAGGTCTTGGTTTCAATGCCAGCCAGCTGACAGCTGCATCTCTCCCGCACGGAAGGCTCGTTTATTACGAGTAATTATCAACAACCAACAAGATGCGGACTAAGGCACAACAGTCGTCTTTTTCTCGCGTGTAAAAGTATGTGCATAGAAGCTTGCTACTTCCTTTATCCATTTTGGTCCTGGCATTGGAGGAAAGAGGACGCCAAGAAGAAGTGGGAAATCAAAGGTAAGACCATTTTAATATTTTAATTCTCTCTCTCTCTCTCTCTCTCTCTCTCTCTCTCTCTCTCTCTCTCTCTCTCTCTCTCCTCTCCCTCAGTCTGCCTGTATGCGTCTCTCTCTCTCTATCATTTTTTCTAAAGTTATGTTTTCTCTCTCTCTCTCTCTCTCTCTCTCTCTCTCTCTCTCTCTCTCTCTCTCTCTCTCTCTCTCTGTCTCCCTCACTCTGTCTCTGTCTCCCCCACTCTGTCCCTACTCTCTCTGTGTCTCTCCCACCCTGTCTCAGTTTTTCTTTATCTGTCTTTGTTTCCCCCCACTCTGTATCTGTTTGCCCCACTATGCCTCTGTCTCCCCCCCAACCTGTCTCTGTCTCTTCCACTGTCTCTGTCTTACTCCCTTTTAATTGTGTCAGCGAAAGAGATGATAAAAATGGGAATTTTTTTTTCAGGGTTTGCACCTGCGTCATGGGCGACACTACATCGGCAGGTCGTGGAGCATCGCGAGCCCGTCAGAAGGGTAAATTTATTCAAAAAATGGACAGAGAAAAAATACGAAACTCTTGTACAACTTTCCAAAGGTACTTTCCATGTCCCCAAATCCAAACGCACGAACTGTCAGAAAAGTGCTGTTCGCCAATTCCAAAGGCGTAGAGAGTATTTCAAAGTGGAAGGTGAAGAACTCTTCTTCAACGGAATGCAAGTCATTCCGGTCGATGAGCTTAGCAAGAAGGTCAAAGAAGCTTATAGGGACACGCTTGGCAGTGGATGCAAATCCACATGGCGAAAGGTACAAAACAAGTGTGCCGGAGTCCCTCGTCGCACTGTTTGAAACCGTCCTTGGGAAATCCTCCACATATCAAGTGAACAGGCCTACATTTAGCAATAAAGTCCCACCAAAGCCAGTCACTGCGGCAAGAGTGAACGAAAGATGGCAGGTGGATTTAATGGTGATGGACAAAGATGAAGTTGTCATGCATGGGCACACTTATAAATACATACTTTCAGTCCTTGATGTGTTTTCAAGGTTTCTTATCCTGCGCCCTTTGACCAGAAAATCGAGCAAATGTGTGTCAAAGGCTTTTCAAACTATTCTTGCGGAGCACGGGAATCCTGATATTGTACAAAGTGACAATGGTACAGAATTCAAAGGTTCATTCAAAAGACTACTGCTAAAGAGGGGAATCAAGCACATTCGAAGCCGCCCCTACCACCCACAGTCACAGGGAAAAGTTGAGCGCTGTCACTTGGAAGTGAAAAAAAAAAAATTGCATTTGCCTGCTCGCAGAAGGGGTTCAATTGGGCTAAAAAAAAATTCACAAAGTACAAGAAGCGGTGAACAACGTAACGAAAGAAGTTCTCGCGAACATGACACCTGCAGAGGTAAAAGCACAGCAAGGCAATAGGCTTTTTGATGAGAACAGTAGCAACAGCTAGCAGCCGATTCAGTGCGAGGATGGTAGCCCGCCACAAAGGCTCGTGTGCCATCTACAGAAAGGGGCGAACAGGTATTGCTCAAATACCCTGAGATAAAAAAGGGTAAAGTCCCCCCCAAAAGGGTTATCCTAAAAAGGGGTTGTTGTGGAAAGAAACTTGAAAGACTCGAAGTACAAAATAAAGTTTCAGACGCAAAAGGGGGGGAACTGTGCAAGTGGGTTTGTGTCACGAATATAACAAGTCGAACAAAAGTATCAGAAATCCAAAATCGAAGAAGAAAGGTCACAGGAACAGAAAATGGACAGACAACAACACCGACGACAATATAACTTGCCCTATACTCCCACAGACAGAGCTGATGACTTTCAGCAGTTAGGAATGAAAGTCCTTTTGGACCCGAGGGAGGTTGTTGGAAATTGCCAATTCGAGGCAGCTGCGCATCAGATGTCTCTAATTGGCAATTTCCAGACAGGGGTCGACCTTCGAAGGCAAGCGGTCAATCACATTGCAGAGAGAACCTTCTGTCATATGAAACATTTATTACAGGTGATCCTGAGCAATATCTAAGTCAAATGAGTCGAAGCTCGACCTACGGGGACCACGTTACCTTGCAGGCGCTATCAAGAATCCACAACGTGCAGATCTTGATAGCGTCTGCAAGGGGCGCAGAATATTCGGTGCTAGTGTCCCCCCCGACGGCTCGTACTCTCACCAGAGGTTCCTTCTTACCCTCGGGCATTACCCCGAGGGTATGGGGGAACATTACGTCAGCCTGGATCTGGACGAGACGCGGGCGAGCGTACTCTGGTGGGCGACGCGTTCACACCATGACGACAGAGGGAGCGGATGTGATGAGGGGGGCGGTGGAGGTGATGAGGAGGATGATGGATGTGATGAGGACGATGGATATGATGAGGTGGACGATGGACGTGATGAGGGGGGTGATGGATGTGATGAGGGGGACGGTGGATGTGAGGAGGGTGGACGATGGACGTGATGAGGGGGGTGATGGATGTGATGAGGGGGACGGTGGATGTGAGGAGGTGGACGATGGATGTGATGAGGGGGGGTGATGGATGTGATGAGGGGGACGGTGGATGTGAGGAGGTGGACGATGGATGTGATGAGGGGGACGGTGAACTTGGTATGGGAGACGTTGACTATTGCATGTCAGAAGGCCATGAGTTTCTCCCTCGAGAGATACAGGCCAGGATAGTACATTTCGCTCTGCAATCATCTCCAGCAAGTCGGTTCACTTTGCAAAGAGTTAGTAGATTTTTTTCTACGATGTGGTCTCTAGAGTCCCTCCCCCACGTCTGCACATTAGTACCACCTTGCTTCCGAGATTGCCAAATCCTGTCAGCGTGCGCCGTCTAGTCCAGGCAGCCGGCCGAGGTAGTGGCCTCGCCATCGCCATTCAGCGCATTCTGGCCACTTCGCAGTGGTATAACGCGTGGCTATGGCTCCGACCAGAAGAGTTCGATTGGTATTCGGTCATCAATGTCTATTACCGAAACCGCAATATCCACTGAGGTAGAATACGTTTTACTGATGAAGCATTTCTGATACCGTTTTGGTCCAATTCGACACGCCAAGTAAAGACATGTTTTCAATTTTCATTTATATTTTTAATGATTGTCAGCCTGAAAAAAGTTTTGTCACACCATGAATGCGTTTTACTTTTCTTGCCATTAGTCATGTCTATTGCTAAATGTGTTGACCAAGTAAATAACTTGTTTCCTCCCATTGGATACAAAATGAACACAAAAACATTCCTGATTTTTTACATGATAAAGGGTGTTTTTTTAAACAAATCTTGCACCTACATATGCATGTTGCGAAATATGTTGACCAATCTAAAATACTGTTTCCTTTTGTTGGATTTATGGTTTAAAATGGAAAAGAAATGTCTGCCTAAAGGTTTTGTAATATTAAGAATGCGGCTGTTTTTTATGTAACGTTTTCTGGCGGGTTTAAACAGATGTGTCCCCTTATGATGTATGTTACGAAATATATTTACCAACTAAGGACATTGTTTCCTGTCATTTGGTTTACAAAGTAGACGTAAAGTAAAAGTAAAAGTAAAGTAAAATGCCTGAAAATGTGTATATTGTGAATGTCACTTGTTGCTGTTTTTTTGTTTGAATCCTGCCACAAAAATCATGTATATTGCAAAATGTCCTTACCAGGAAAGACATTGTTTCCTCTCATTAGAAATTTTCTTTTTTAATTTCGTTATCTTGAAGTCTTTCTTGTACAAACTACTTGGCACTAAAGATGTGTGCTGTAAAAATATGTTGACAAAAACATTGTTTCTTCTTCTTATTTCGTTTACAAAAGAATTGTCCACTAATAAAGAATTGTTTCCTCTAATTGGGTTTACAAAATAAATGATTGCATGTACTGCAAATATATCTGAGTATCGGTCCAACTGTGTCTTACTGCTTGCTTGCCCCCCCCCCCCCCCCCCCCTCTCTCTCTCTCTCTCTCTCTCTCTCTCATTCTCTGTACTCACTACAAACATGTCACACGCACGCACGCACACACACACACACACACACACACACACACACACACACACACACACACACACACACACACACACACACACACACATTGGCATAACCCTTTGCCGGCGCACAGACACAGACACACTGTGGCAGACACGCGCACGCACACAGACATATACACACACATACACGCACATGCTCACACACACAAGTACACACACGTACACACACACACGAGCCTTCCGTGCGGGAGAGATGCAGCTGTCAGCTGGCTGGCATTGAAACCAAGACCTGAAACTTTATCATCTCCCCTTATCCCCTACAAACATGCAGTATATAAAACTTAAGATAGGTCACTGGCACTTTTTTGTAATATGTTATATACTTAATTAAATTATTTACTTCTGCTTTGTGTTTCAGTTACCCAAATTTGTTTTTCATTGTTAGCAAATATAGCAAGTAATTTAGCTCCGAGAGATAAAGAGGAATGTTTTTTTCAAGTGTCTGCACGTTCCGTTCAAACGTACTTTCGAACAGAAATAAAAATGCTATCAATTATTTTTCTTATCTACAGGCCCCGTAATTGACGGGGGTGTCAAAATGGGATAAGGTAGACGTCCCATTTTTGTCGCCCGTCCCATTTTGTCGCCTGCGTCAAAATATGGGACGTGTATGAAGACGTCCCATTTTGTCGCCCGTCCCATTTTGTCCCGGGCGACAAAATGGGACGGGCGACAAAATGGGACCATTTTGTCGCCCGTCCCATTTTGTCGCCGGGACAAAATGGGACGGGCGACAAAATGGGACGTCTTCGACAAAATGGGACGGGCGACAAAATGGGACGTCACAGGGGATTTGATGTCACTCCCGAGGTCTGAATCTGTATCGCTCTTGACCGTTTTTCTCTGTTGCCAACACAAACCTTGAACAGCCCTTTGCGCTGCTCCTTTGAGATTAACAATATGTTGGTGTATTCCTTTGTAGAGAACCTTACTGAGAACCCAGGAAGTACTGTTTCAGCATTTTTTTGGGATGTTCCTTAGGATATAATACAACTCGAGGGGAAGCCGAAACATTCTCTAGATTCATAACCAATTACCAGATCGAATGACAACACGTCCAAGTCCCCTTTACCGTCTTAGCTCTAAAGATGGTTTCCCTAACCAGTGGCACGTTCTGCCCAGCCCGACCTTTTGGGATGCTTCCTTCCTGTACTGACAAATCCAGGAACTTTTCCTGCGAGGTATTAATTTTAGTCGGCCCGGCCGCTCGGTATTCAGAGATGGTGTCCTGAAGGAGTTGAGGTCAATTGAGCTTTGCTGTTTGTGAATGTATACTCCATCAGCCATCAGCCAGTGGACGCTGATCCTCCAGTTCCATCTGATCTGATTAGTTTGTATGGAGTCAGTCATTGGAACATTTGTTATGCAGACGACGTTCAAGTATAGAACCACTTTGTCTTTATCCGTATTAATCTTGTTTTTCTATGGCGATGCAAGCCGCAGTCAAGTCCTTGATTTCAAGTATACTCAGAGCACAGAATGCCCAGAGCACAGAAGAATGTCTTCAAGAAGTCTTTTATACCAAGTGCCATTAGCATTTTAAACTCTAAAGCCTGTGATGGACTGCCATGACCCTTGTCTCTCATACATGAACGATTCAGTCTGTAATATTATGCTTTTACTGTGACTATGACTGCGTGTGTGTGTGTGTGTGTGTGTGTGTGTGTGTGTGTGTGTGTGTGCGTGTGCGTGCGTACGCATGTGTGTTTTAGTGTTTGGGCGTTGGTGCGGGCGAGTTTGTGTTCCTATGTACTGTTTTTTATTATCTATGCAATGTGTTACGTGTTATGGGTTTAATGTTTATTTCATATGTGTGTGTGTGTGTGTGCGCGCGCGCATGTGTGCGTGTGCGTGTGTGTGTGTGTGTGTGTGGGGTGAGTGTTGTATATATAAATACATATACTAACACAGGCTTTTATGTAACGATTTATAATGTCTTTTTGTAATGTCTTATGTACTTGTGAAATGATATGGAGCAGAAGAAAAATTTCCGATGGACAATAAAGTTGACTGATTGAATTGAACTGAACTAAATTAAATTGAATTGAAGTAGTGCTTCGCCCGGAGGGTTCAAATACAGGTCCCAGGATGCTGCTCGAGGTTTTGTTTTTCTGCAAGAAGCAGCTCTCTTGGGGTGTATTCCCCTCATCACTGCTAATAATACTGCTATGTTGAGGGCACCGCTTTTGTGCTTTCAGGTCTTTCCAGAACTTCTCTAATCCTTCTCAGCTGATGGGGCAACCTGTCTGTTTCCTGGGGTCTCTTTCTCTGCTAAATGTTACCTATCTCTCGCTGGCCTCTGGATTTCTGAGGGAGTGTGTGTTAACCTTTGGTTGTTTCATACCATAGGCGCCCCCTATGGGTTCCATACATAATTTCAAATGTGCCCGGTTTGTGCTCCAATATGTTCTTTTCCATTGATGCATCCAGTTTGTGGGGCAATTTTTCAGCTATTTTTCTCCCATTCTTCTCTTGCGTTTGGGGGTGGAAAGTTGAGTTTCTGGCGTATAGCTTCGACAGTGTGTACACATTTCCTCGCATGAATAATAAACGTGGATGTTCATGGCTTTGTTGTTTGAATCCTGACCTTGGTTTCCGACACAACTCCTGACGAAGCGCACTGCTGTTCACCGGTGTCTCCGTATAGCCTTTGTTGTTCCGCGGATCTTCCAAGGCGCTCTCAATGGATGTCCTTTCACAGACATGAACAGTGACGTGCTTATTACTCTCAGTCCCATGTGGATTATCAGTCGTGAGTGGGTCGGTGCTCATGGATTTTTTTTCTTCTTTTTCCCTTTCGGTGAAGCATGGATAATTAACCTGTGAGTAAGCTATACCAAAAGACGTTTATCCATCTATAACCCGTGTCAGTACACCGCAGAGGTAGAATAATACTGGGGGTGGGGGTAGGGGGGGCGGCGGAATAGCTCAGTTGGTAGAACGCCGGACTCGTAATCAAAGGGCTGCGGGTTCGAATCTCCGCCGGGGCGTTTTGGTACAGGGGATTTTTCCCTCGGAGCTAACTTTAGTAGTTCTGACTCCATTTCCCGTACAGTCCTTCGAATGAGACTATAAACCGAGGTTCCGAGTGTGAACGCACGGATAACATCTTGCACACACGTTAAATCCTATCTCCAACTTTCGGAAGAGAAGGCTAGTTTGGCCGTTGGTATGGATGACACGTTACACATAGCATGCACTTTCCCCGATGATGGAGTATGGCTGCCTTAATGGCGGGATAAAAACGGTCATACACACACAAAACTCCGCTCCCCTTTGTTGGGTAGATGGGATTAATACTTGTCTGTCCATATAGGGAGTGTCCGCAGGAGTATCAGCCTGCGTACGCAGAAGAAGAACAATACTGGGCAGGGTTGAACCACGAAAAATCCCGCCTGTTCACTCTCTAACACAGGCTGGTCAACTGGTTAATCAGGCGAAAACGGGCTGGACTAGTCACTGCAGAGGGGTGGGGGTATCTTTTCCATCAGAACGTAGCAAGATCGGACCAGTTTCCTTTGGGCAACTGCAGCAAGGATGTCCTTCCGGTTCGTAGTGCATTTACTGCTAACACACAAAAACTCGCAGCCAGACCTCCAGATTCACGGACACAGAAGAAAAATGTCAAAAAGAATCCCGACCGGCTTCTAGTAAGAAGCACAAGAATACGGGGGATAGAGAAGGTGCTGTAGGGAATGGGAGGGAGAGTGCACTTCCTCCTTCGACAGTCAGACACCGGGGTTCGTTGGCTCAAGGCGAAGACAGACAGGCGTCACCCGAAGAATCGCTTTGGTTCTAGAGTACTGAGAACTTCCATAAAAGTGAATTGTTTAGAAAAGTGAGGAAGGTAGGACACAGAGTGCTCACCGTGGGGAAAACTATTCTTCGGCATGACTTCGAAACCCGTACAACGCAGTGACCAAGTGTCAGTAGGAATAGTAATAATAGTGAAAATTGACGGCGCTTGATAGACTTAAGCGATTACAAAGTCCGCAGCGCGCGCGCGCGCAACACACACACACACACACACACACACGGAGATGCCTGTACCCATATCCGCACACACGTTCACATACACAAAGGAGCCTGCACGCGCGAGTACACGCATGCACACACACTCGCAAGCGCGCGCACATACACACACACGCCACATAATCACAAGGCAAGAGGAACGAGCATATTGTGAGTCGGTACAAAAGTGTAGTCTTGACAGACGATTTGAAGGGAGGCAGAAATGCGAAGGGAATAAGTTTGTTCCATGCAGAGGGCGTTTGAAAAGAGAGAAAGAACGCTCTCCGTAGGGGTGGGGAGACGGGTGAAGGGGGGGGGGGGGTTAAGAATACTGACAGCTGAAATACTCAAAGGGAATTACAGTTACGCCGGATCCAAATTCATGCTACTTCTCTGGCTCTCTCTCTCTCTCTCTCTCTCTCTCTCTCTCTCTCTCTCTCTCTCTCTCATATCTGTACATCAATCTACATATATATACTTACAAATATATATGAATATATATACATATAAAAAAATATATGTGTATATATACATCTCGATCCATCACCTATTGCCCCTCCATAATCTGCAAATCGAGCATTAATGTTTGATCGAGAAGTAGTATAGGCACACCACATGTTCATTACATGCTTGTTCGATACCATTTCCGAAAAAGGGTCCCTTTGGGGAGGGGGGGGGGGGGGGGTGCAATTTGGAAAAAAAGGTAGGAGACCTGAACCTGAAAAAGTAAGTATGGGGGGGGGGGGGGGGGGGGGGTGAGACAGACAACTGAGTGGTGGAGACAACTTGAATGGTACCCGAAATTCAGAACAAATACGTTGGACCGATGAAGGTGGTGTTGGAAAAAAATAAAAGCGCCCTTTAACATTGCCAACCTTCCGATTTCAGGGGAAGTTTCCTTTTGCACACCTCTGCCAGACCAAAGCTGATTTCCGTCATTACGAGCTGCCAATAAAAATATTGAGGACGCTAACATGTGCCAACTACATACATCAGTACTCTTCTCATTTCAATTATCAGCTTCAGTATTTGGACGTCAAGATTCTTTTGTGTATGAGAAGACGGGTACAAAACGTATTCATTCCTATTTCACTGTGCATCTCAAAGTTCCCTCCTACATCGCCTCCCAACTCCCTCCCATCCCCACCCTTCCACTCTTGCCCGGCTATCTACGAGCTTCCCCGTCCACAAACTTGGTGTTTTGCCAATACAGTTGAGCTTACCTACCCAGATACAAACTTTGTGTCTTGCCAATATAATTGATCTTACCTGCCCAGATACACAAACTTTGTGTCTTGCCAATATAATTGAGCTTACCTGTCCAGATACAAACTTTGTGCTTTGCCAATATTATTGAGCTCACCTGCCCAGATACACAAACTTTGCGTTTTGCCAATATAGTTGAGCTTACCTGTCCAGATACACAAACTTTGTGCTTTGCCAATATAATTGAGCTTACCTGCCCAGATACACAAACTTTGTGTTTTGCCAATATACTTGAGCTTACCTGCTCAGATACACACAAAAACCGCAAACTGTCATTTGATTTTGATAACGTGGATAGAAAAAAAGCATCAGAATGAGCGGGTAAAGCAGCTTGCTGAGAGGTCTACCATCACGACTCAAAACTCTTGTGAATGACACAGAATCTTTCCGTTAAAAACGGACCTTCAATTCGACATGCTTCCGTTCCTCTGAAGCAATAGCAGCACTAACGGAATTGATTTTAAATGCACCTCGAGGCTTATTCAACTGTAGATATGGCTGATGCGTACCCACCTTATTTCCATGTTTTTTTTTAGGTGTATGATTTTCCCGCGACCGTTCTACCCAGTCTTATCGGCCTCGAGTCGCGTTACAGACGTAAAGCGCCTGCCGTTCTTGCCCGACTCGGAAAGCTTTGTGGACTGATCGGCGCACAGTCCACGTGTCCCATGATAACGGCACACCCATGAGAGCGACCCATTCCCCCAAAAAAAAAGTTCCAGAGCCCTCCACGTTTTTCCACATTTAAAGCAATGACGGTCGTCCGCTGAAAATGAGCAATGTTCAGGGGGCAAAACACGAGGCACATTTAACGTGGACACTGCTGGGCCGGACCTGTGACGTCTTGGAGAACTGTCCACAGTTTTTTTTTTTTTTTTTTTTTTTTTTTTTTTTTTTTTTTTTTTTTACTTTTGCGTGGTGTGTGACAAAGCGGAGGACACGTGGTTTCACACAAAACCTGCGCGCATACCTTCGAACAGTATGCTGGTGGCCGCAAATGAAGGGCATGCCTTGCTTTTTCTGAATTCAAACAAAAACCTTACACCTCAGCACAAATTGGGCACACGACGCATGCACTTGTTCGTTTCCACCTGCAAGTGTTCCAGACGAAGCTATACCGCATAGATTATCGACACCCTTTCCCCCAAACACCACTAAACACGCAGGTACAGGATATGGGCAGCACACGCACGGGCGCGAACACACACGCACAAATCCACCGTTCTCTCCGTAAGAAAATCTATTTAAAAAAAAAAAAAAAAGAAAGAAAAAAAGAAAAAAACGAAGTGTGATCGAACACGTAAAAAAAAAAGTTACTTATCTATGATGGGCTATGAGAATATCACTTTGGATGTACATGTCCACTAAGCAAAGGACCGCTTTGACTGCACAGAAGCGGAAACCATCCAACCGAGAACACTCCAAAGGGATGGTGCTCGATCAAGAGACTTCCCGCGGCGGGAGGAATTTGGACAGGCACCGCTTTCCATCATGCAGTGCCTTGGACACGGTCAACCTGTGGGCAGTTCACTGCCCGCA
>JADBJO010000739.1:292500-295000 GCA_016801955.1 Conus betulinus
TCTGCTAGTTCTTGCTGCTGCTACTGTTCCTTCTAATGCTACAGCACTTACTACTGCTACCGCTGCTGCTGTCACATCTGCTCTGCTGCGAATATTTTTCCATTCCTACAACAACCTTATTACCGCTGCCGCTAATCGTCACTAGCCTTCTCCCAAAAGTCATGATGACCTCCTCAGAGCTGGGCTTATCGTCGTTGTTGGCTTATGTTCAGGCCACTTCTATTGCCCCTGCCACTTCTGTCATACTTTTTCCAGATCTGTTACCACGTAGCAACCACTTTTGTCAACTTTTGTCAGCATCAAGGCAACCAGCTTTGTCGTCAAAAATTAACAACTTTTGTCACACACACCCCCCCCCCCCCCCCCCCCTCCCCCAACGCCCAATCCAAAACCTTTCGCGGATATATGATGGGAGAATCCCTCAGAAAGAAAAAATGCTTGGGTAGATCATCGAAACTGTCGCTATGTTGTTGAGTGGCTGCGGCCAAATTCTTAAATCAGGGATGGGGCGCGGGGTGGGTAAGGCCTTTGCTGACGAAACGTGGTGAATTATTTTGGCGATCACTTTGGTGGCGTCGCGAAAGTTGATTTAAATGGCATGCTGCGGAGTGGCGACCAAACTGGTGAAGTGTGATAAGCGCATCCCAGACATAAAAACAAAACACAAAACAAAACTACCACCCTCTCCATTCATCCACTGCCCCCTCCTCTCCCTTACCCTCCTCTCGGAGAAAAAAAAAATTGTGACAAAAGCACAACGCTGTTGTCGTACATTGCGAGTTCAACTGAAGACAACCACCACAAACTTTTGTTCGTTGGTTGTGGTGGGCTGGATGGGAGGGGTGCGTCGTGGAAAGAATAGTGTGGGGATGGGGAAGGTGGGGAAGGGAGAGACCCCGGCAAGAGAGTAATGGGGACGGGGTATAGGGCCATTCACATGAACATTAATTAATTACTTTCTTATCAATAAGAATGTAACATCTACATTAATGAGAAAGTAACCTGCCGTATTTCATGGCATGAGCAATAAAAGGCAGTCAATATGACCATTGGTGCACCGTAAATCTGTGATTGACGTTGTCAGCAACATTTTCAATATCGCGAGAGACCTTTCGTTAGAATCTGTGATTATCTGCTGCTGTGTACATTGATGAAAGACACGTCATTTGGTGTTTTTTGTGCGAACATTGCTACAATATCTATCTTAGATGCGAACAAAATCAGATCACTTAACGCAATCCCTACCAAAAAGAGGAGCAGCTAAATATAGATGTCTTAGCTAATACAGAACAAAAGCTGGCCACACTGAAACACATCTCGCCAAAATTGGCTAAATAAAGAAAGACTTTGTGAGTTTACCGTTAATGCTGAATCATGCAAGTGCGGTCACTCGAAAGCAACAAGTCAAATTGCCATAATTGTTTCCACAATAACATTAAGCATATAATGCATCATAAACTTCCTTTTGTGACTGGAATCATTCAAAATTAAATTGTCCTGATTTAGAAATGGCGATAACAGAAATGGACGCAGCAATGAAAATAAACGTCACGTGTTACGTCAAAGCAAGTTGATGATAATGAACATTTGCATGTGCACCTGAAGAAAGGCGAATCACTGAAGAACAGATCAGCCTCCGCTGTTGCCTGGAACCGAGTCACTTCACAAGTATTTACACTGACAGAACACGCCTCCTCAAATGTTCACATTGATAAAACTCACGAAAAATATTTACATTGATAACACTGGCCTCTTCAAATCTTCACCCTGGTAAAAAACTCACCTCAATTCTGCATAGATCAAACTCGTCTTCCCAAATGTGAAAAGTGATCAAACTCGTGTCAAATCTTCACATTGATAAGGCTGGCCTCTTCAAATAATAAGACTGGTAAAACTCATCATCAAAGCATTACGAATCGCCATCGATGTAGCTTCTCTATTGTAACTCTTGATGATGTTCAGCGGGGTTCGGTCTCCCATCATACAGTTGACGGTTTGGCTTTTTGTGGCTCAACATCCATGCGCAATGAACATCGGGCGCAGGTTGACTTCGTTGTTCGTGACATCAACCGGGAACAACGACAAACTGAACTCGCCCAGGCAAATGAGATGCAATGTTGAGTCCAGCACAATAATTCTTGTCATTCATTTCCGTTTTTTATCCAGCATGCAGCCACTGCACTGCTTTTTCTTTCTTTTTTTTTTTTTTCCCCACCGCTACCCATTTCTCACACCCTCGCCCTATACAAATATGTTGCGAAGATTGTCTGGAATTGGACATTGGTCAGATCTGCTATCGTTATGTAAAAAAAAAAAAAAAACCAGCGGTTAATTGCTTCTGATTTCTGGCCCTGTGTCCATGTACACTGAGGTCGGTGTGTCTAGCTGAAGTGCACAGTCTTGGAACGGTCCAGACGCGGCAGGTCGGTCATCTGGGAAGACGGGGCAGGGGACGGGTCCCTGGCCGTCAGGGCCGCCTTCCCGAACCGCTGGTTCACCT
>JADBJO010000739.1:305000-307500 GCA_016801955.1 Conus betulinus
CATCAATAATATGATTGCACTGATCCATATTTCTAAGGAAAAAAAGTAATTAAGCAGAACTATAACCGATCAGGACAATATTTTCAAATTCCACAGACCAACTGAAAAATGCACAAAAAAGAAAGAACAAGCTTTCCGTTTTTTTTTGTTTGTTTGTTTGTTTTTCGTTTTTTTTGCCTTATTTATTTTTGTTTGGCTGGTTCTATTTATGAACAAAAAATGAAAAAAAAAAAACAACTAACGGTCTGATACGAGTAAAATGTAATGCTGCAGCAGTTTGAAAGAAAAATATTAACAACTGTTACATTTTTTCGTGTATAATGCTCGAAAGGTATAACAACTGTTACATCCTTAGTTCATATGTACAATATACCAATTGTTACATTTTTCCTCAAGATTAACATTTTTTTCACTTTTTTATCGTCAAGATTGCTTTTGCCCGCCCTATGAAATATTGACACTTAAATCTTAAGATGTAAGTAAAGTATTTTATGTCCATATTCATTTCGATTCTTTGGCAGCATGTAAATGTAAAGGCGAACGATTGTCTTTACATTTTACTGTATGCTGAGATGACAGAAACTTTGTCTCTGAATGGTAAGTCTATGACTCGTATGGGAACATAATCTTAGATTGAATTATGTTTAGTTTGGTCAGTTGTTGCTGTCATTTCCCGAGGCTATCGACCAATCTATTTATTGTTTTTTTCAAACACTGTCTTCATACAGACTCATCTTTTAAAATTATCTACACTGAAGAATGCTGATACAACTTTCTCGTGGATAAAGGAGAGCCATTTGTTACATTTTTTCCTGGATTGCGCATGAAAATGTAACTGTCAAGTTTTTTGCATATTGCATACAGAACGTGTTATATTGATGGTAGGGGTCCCCCCCCCCCCACCCCCCCCCCCCCCACCCCATTTTTGTAAGTAGAGTTTTCTTCTTTTTTCCCCCTCTATGCGCGCGCTCGTGTGTGTGTGTGTGTGTGTGTGTGTGTGTGTGTGTGTGTGTGTGTGTGTGTGTGTGTGTGTGTGAACCCAGAAATTGATACTTTTTGTGCAGTTTTGTGGAGAATGCTGCCTTCTTATATTTAACGCTATCCAAGTTTTTCTGGAGAGTTTAGATTATTATTTTCATCTACTATCAACTCAATCTCAAATCTTAAGAACCAGCTCAGAGTGAGGAGCAGAAACAGAAATGGAAAACGGATAATTCAGAAGCACCTGTTTTCTCCTCTGTTTCACCCTGATCACTTTGGCTGTGACTGTGTGAGATTCCGCGACAGAGTTGTCTATCAAGTGAAAATTACCCATGAAATCCCGGTAAAAAGAACATTTTCTGGATTACTTTCGCCAAAGGTGTTCAGTTTTCACCCACGTCGATCTGTTTTGTTTGTATGTCAGCAGAATTTAACAAAAAAAACTACTTCAGTGATTTTAACGAAACTTGGTAGAAAGATGGAATGTCAGGCTAAATAGGTTTCAGTGCCGATCCATGAAACAAATCATGATCAAGCAGAAATGTGGATATTATACCTTCTGAAGCTACGCAACACAAAGAGAAAAATGCTGAAAAGGATATCACCACGTATTGAACTATTTTGCAGAGGTCTCATCACGTGCGTGCTGAAAATCGTCTGTGAGATTATGCGCTTTGAACAAAATTTCATAAACTCTATCACACTCACAAGACTTGAATTATTCTTCGCCAGAAGCCAGGAAACTGTCAGTCACTGAGTCATGAAGGAACACAAATACTCGCAGGATGAAAACAGTCTGGCTCAGACTCATGAGTGTGCGCTCCCTTTGCGAGGTTCCATCTCCACTGACAGCGAAAATATCCACGATGACGTCGGATGGGAAACTCTGGCCACCACCTCCTCCCCTACACCATCCATCCTTCCACTCCCTCGCCCTTACGAGTATCCAATTTAATCAGTGCCCCTGAAAATTCTTGCTTGAGGTTACCTCTTACTTTTGTGGAAAAAGATATGTTTGTGTGCATCCCTTGCTCTGCGATGGATCTAAAACACTGATTAGAAGACCGATCCAATATACGCACTGCAAGATTCTCTCAAATTTTCCACCAAACATAAACAATATGAAATCACAATTTACAAATTAATGACTGTCTGTAAAGTAGTCTATATCTATGGGATATTAAACGTTTTGGAGATTATTACTTCAGATGACGAAAATAATTTTACGTGGCCCGTGTCTGCGCTTTCCTAAATACCCTTAACACTTAGAAAGAGGTTCGACTCTTTCTACTCAAGTGATTTGATTTTGGAGATAGTGAAAACGACAAAATAATAGTAATTATTTTCTAAATGAGTTTTTTGGGGGTTACTTTGTTTGTTTTGTCTTGTTTTTCAATTGTATTCTACAGTTTTGGCACTGCTCTCTTGCAGTGTGTCTGAATTCTAATTCACTTGATGTTTTAGAATAAGAAATAATATAAACTTAACATAGTTCAATCTACAGCAATTGACAGTTAAG
>JADBJO010000739.1:315000-350000 GCA_016801955.1 Conus betulinus
GGAGATAGTTGCTGATGTTCATGTTGAAGCTGGAGTGTGTCTGAAGTCAACGTTTCCCATCTTTCTCCTTCTCCTATGGTACTGGCCTCCTCGAACCCACCTAGGTTTCAGTTAGCTCCAGCTTGAACAAGCTGGGTCTAGCTGGAACCTGGGTGGGCCTTGGATGGGCCCTGGGACCCCTGCTGTCCGGATCGGTTCCTCTGGAGGCTGTGTTTTCCTCCTTTTCCTGCGTTTCAGTCTCGAGTGAGCAGGAATCCAGGGGAACTGCCACAGACTAATCAGGACGTCTGAAAGGCTCTGGGGTTTCTTGTTTCTGGGGTTTGGGAGAGCTAGCTGGACAGAGAGGGCGTAACAAAACATAGCATCTTTGTTGTGGACTGTGTGCCTTTTCTCCTGAAGAGTTCTGGCGGCGGTTTGGGAACTTCTTCTCCAGCTTTAGAAGTACAGACCAATTGGTAAGGACTGATTTCCACGTCATTAATTGACTCAGATTCCCAGTTTCATGTCGTGGTGGCCTCTTCCGCCGAGCTGTCGGTGCCTGCATGGTCCACTGGTCTTCATGGTCGGTTGGGTTGATGCAGCTTGGCCTGACAGGCGGCCTTTCAGCTTCACTCTCTGTGCCTGCGGGCAGAATGCCAGGGACGCTGTTCCTTAGGGTCTGGGGTCTGCTCTCCATTCTGGACTGGCATCGAGATTTTTGCCGATACGGGCAAGAGATTAGACCCCCATCCACCCCCCCCCTATCACCCACCCCCCTTTCCCGTAGCCCCCAGTCCAACCCTTGCTCTGCCCCCCCCCCCCCCCCCCCCACACACACACACACACACACAAACACACACTCGCCAGAACATACGACACTAACTTCACACTCACATTACAGGTTTCCTGTTCGAATTCCTCACGTTGTGACGTGTTCACTATGTCATTGATTCCCCTTCCCTCCCAATGACCCCTGGTGCATCCCCAGCCTGTCGTTCTTGTCCCAATTTCTCCTGGTCTTTCTCTTCACGCTCAACGTTCTATGTAAGGTGAACAAGACGTTCAAAGCCTTTCGAACGCATTTAAGACAGACTGACGAGGATACACGTAAAATTCTTCATCGTAATGTGTGTGTGTGTGTGTGTGTGAAAACACCAACAACACAATTTTGCGCGGACATGAAAGGGAATACCAACTTGTAACTGCAGAGATTTTTCTCAAACACAAAAACAATTTTTTGCTCTTGTCTGTCAGTCGTCTTTTTTTTGTTGTTGTTTCTTTGTCTTCTTCTTCTTTTCATTTTTTTTTCTCTGAAAGAGAACACTGGAGTCTCATCTGATATGGTTACACATCTGTGATCTGGTTTCAGGCATATGCAACTAGTTATCCCCTCTCTCCTGCCGACAGCTGAACATTGTGTCTTGACATAGCGGTGTCAATTTGTTAACTACGCCATGTTCACAAACACATGTTCGTTTTGTCTTAATAATAGGTTGGAGGCTAGTAACACACACACAAGTCGTTTATTCTGTAAACCAATTTTTTTTCTCTTTGCGTCTTCCTCCATCCCGACTCTCTCTCTCTGTTGTGTTCTCATGGTACGTTTATGCACATATTCAGAGGGAGGGAGGGAGGGAAGAAGGGACGGAGGGGAGGGGGATGTAGAAAGCAAAACTGACTTCACCGACCCATAAAATGTGCGATACATGCGCGTGCAAGCGTACATGCGCAAAGTACAGTCGCATATTGCTCACGCGACCATCGAACCGTCCAAAGCAGGTCGGATTGGGGAATTGATTGGGCCAGCCACATTAGCAAGGCGACTGGCTGCGAAAAGGTCTCGGAGGGAATCAGACGTGTTCACAGGTCAGTCCGAGGTGTTTACTTCACACTTCATTGACTCAGCGACTCTCCTCGTTAGCCGGCCGTGACCAGCAGAGCCGTCACCTCTGTCTTCCTGGGCGGCCACGGTCTGCAGATCACAGTGCCTCAAATGTATGGGAAATCACTGACGTCAAAATATCGTCTTCACGTCTTTCAGGACTGAAAACAAAAAATGTCACGGTAAAAAAAAGTTACGATCGCTGTTTGAAGACGGTAATTTGACCTCGAAGTCGAGACAGAAACATTAATTATCATGGAGAAAATTTAAAATTATTATTATTAGAAAACGGTTATCCTGATTTTCAATTAAAACAAAAATAAACGCTGAAAAAAAATCACACAACTGTCACAGTTAAAGACGGTTATTTGATTTAAAACTCGGGATGGAAAAGGGGTATGGTTACTGTTTTCACAGCTCCGCTATTTTTCAGGACTGAAACCTAATGATTGTCTTCAACCAGTGGAAGATCCGGGCCCAGACCAAAGCAAAGGGAAGTCACTGCGCAAACCCACTGTCTGCAGATGACCGCACGCTCAACGCCGCGTCTGAAGCTCAAATGCATCAAACCATCAACTGCTTTTCTGCTGTTTGCGACAACTTCGCCTGGACTCATGATCAGTACTAAGAAGACAGATGTCTTGTATCCATCTGTCTCACACAAACAGCATGTGGAACCCCTGAAGGCTGAGATGGGTTTCGCTGAGTCAAGAACTCTTTAAGGTGGTTTGTTTATCCTTGCGGTGAGGCACGTAAGAGGCAACAAGAGTAAAGAAACGGGGGCGCCAGACAAAAATTCAAATAAAAAATGTGACTGCAGTTCAAAGTTTTTTTTTTTTGTTTTTGTTTTTGTTTGCTGTCGACAATTTTTATCGTTTTATGTATCAGTTAGAGAAAGTTACTATTTTTCATTCACTAACCAAAGGACTTTACACCTGTCGGCTATTTTCTCTCGCAGGAGCCCCTAAACAATCTAGCGAACTCTTGCCTTTTCCTTGCCTTGCACATTCCTAGCATGTGCTAGCCGATACTCGCCAAAGCAGGAATCTCACTGCCTCGCCTCTGTGAAACGGACAACAGGCCCGAGAATAACAGACACCTGCCATGTTGGTCAGGAAATCTGAGAAACACTGTTGAGAGACGTATTCATTAAGTGGATGAAACTCGACAGTGCGGTTCCAGTCTTCCCAACTGACTAGCAGGCAGGCTTGGTCTACGTGCAGTCACTGTCTAGTCTTCTAAAATATTTCCTTGGAAGCCACAGTGCTTCCTCCACCCACCTGCTTCCACTTCTGCCTCCACTATATCAAACTTTCCTTGATGTTTGTTATAGCAGCAACTGACAACCACCCGTCAATACACTTCTGTAGTCAATGAGAATTCTGATGCATGTTGTTCACTGACTGACTGAAACCAATTTATTGTCAGATTAACTCATGGTTGCATGTTGTTCACACACACACACACACACACACACACACACACACAGCCTCCATCCTCTCTCTCTCCACCTCCACAAACCCATTCATTCCCAATGAACCACATCTGTACACTGGGCACAAACTCTGTCATGTGATAGACTTTTATTTTACACAGCAGCTGCACTGCTGACATCATGTAAAGAAAGAAAATACATAATCGTCATGAAATAAAATGGAAAGTAATAATAAGAACATCGCTGTCTCTACCTAGATTTTGCCTTGTGTGCTGCATCACACTGACGGGAAAGAGAGAAAAATCAATTTGAAGCTCAACATACATTAGCATCCCTCAGTGATATCTAAAAAGAATCTCCACAAACAGCGTTTCTTTTGTGGTGTGCACCCACAGAAATCCTCCTAATTCCAATCTTGCAACCAGTCTTGCATTCAAAACAAATTTTAACGGATAAAAACTGCAAACGAAAAATAAAAGAGGACTTATCGGGGTTAAATTACATTTCGGAATGAGCTATTACATGTTTCTGTCATTCGATTCTTAGCATGAAAATCAGGAAGCTGTACGCCTGTCGAGGATTTTCATGTACTTAACTATGGCCATAGAAGCCATTTCAGTGATGGCTTGACAAAGGTGGTCTTTAATCACAACCCCATCATTTAAAAACTACAGAATTTAAAGGCAGATCAAAATCTTTCAAAAACCAATTATGGTAACTTTTTGGTCAAATCTTAAGAGGCTAATTCTTGACATAAAGTCAAGTTCACTCCTCAGAGAGCACTATTTCCTTTGTCAGTTTAAATGCGGACTCTCCAACAGAAAATGTGTATAGCTATGAAAGAAGACTGTAAAACAATTCCTGGTATTTGGAGCAGGAGAGGTGGAAACTGAAATAAATGACACATTTTTGGGGACATCTTGCAGAATTATCATAATGGCAGAAGGCGAAGGGTGGGGAAAGGGAGGGGAGAGAGAAGGAGGGGGGAGTGAGGGCGTGTCTTCCACAGTCCTTGCGTAAGCAATTGACCTTTAAAGAAAAAAAAAAAGACGTAAAGATTGGGCAAAATTTGGGAGCAACAATAGCTGATTTAAACCAAACAAACAGGGAAAACATTTTTCCATGCTTCTCAAATGCTCATTCCAAGATGAACTGGGAGAGAAACTGAAAGGGAGGGGGGGGGGGGGGGGGGGGGGAGTCAGGAGATGGCTGGTGAGGGGAGAAGGGAAGGGGGCATGTGACAAAGCAGCAGAGAGAAGGGGGGGGAAGGGATGGAGGCATGGTTAAGCACCACATTGGCAGGAAGGAGGGAGGAAAATGCACATCTAAATTATGTGATGATGCAGAAGATCAAGCAAGCCTGGTGACATGAAATGCTTATCACAGTAAAAAAAGTTAGTAGTTAACTGTTGATACGTGTAAACTAGTGCATTTTACAAAAATGCACACCATGCATGAGAGTACAAGTTTTATCATATCAAAAAAAAAAAGTGAAATAAAAAACAAGTTATTCTGTTTTGTTTAAATATAAAATGGACGGAATTTTTGGAAATATATTCATTGTACTGGCACATCCAACTAGCTTGTTAAAAATAAATACAAACATATACTTTGTAAAATGAAGTACAAAAATTCATTTTCAATCATCAATGGAATGATGCAATTGGAATGAAGTGCTGTCATGTGAAGTGACCAAAATTAATCTAAATAATCACCATTGCCATTCAAATTTGCAATGTACAAGTACACATACAACTACATACAGATCTGGAATTAAATATTTCATGCAAACAAACCCAGAATGCCAGTTTTCAAATGTTCTTGACACAAATCAAGTAAAATGATTAACAATGATGGTTCAAACCAGTCAAATTACATTCATTTTAATGCCATGGAGATTCATATGGATTACAGAGAATGAATTTTGATGAAAATTTCACTGTCAAGACATAATGAATGATAATAACTTTTAACCAATATTGCTCCTAGACTGATTGTTAAAAAAAGAAACAAAAACCAATCAAGTGTAAGCTATGAAACCTGACTTCATTGTTAAAACAGTCATTTCAGTTTTTGTAAGTTTTGCAAGATCGACCAGTAACAATATCTGATATGTCCCCTTTGGAGTTGGGGGGGGGGGTGGGGTGGGATTGGGGGTTCACCACACAGAGAAGGCAAAAAAAAAAACAAAACAAAACAAAAAAAAAAACATGTCCCCCTTCCCCCCAAACAAACAAACAAACAGATTACAAAAAATCATTATAAATTTCAGTTAATTGCTCATCTGTTGTTATCCTTAAGGTAGATAAAGACCAGGCCATGCTAAACGTGCCAGTCATTCTATCCCTATAGCTCAACTTCCTCATATCAGAAAGAAAAGTGTGTGTGTGTGTGCATGTGTGTGTGTGTGTAAATAGACAGACAAACAGATAGACATATGCATAGACAGAATATCACAGACAGAGAGAGAGAGAACAGTGCCACAAAAAAAATGTATCAACAATCCATGTGTCCAACGATCCATGTGTCCACTCAGGATGGTGTGTACAATTTCCACTACCAAGTCATCAGTTAAAAAGAACAAAGCTGTCATGTTATGTACTGGAATAAAAAAAAATTAAAAACAGTGTCAAGATTTTCTGGAACAAAGACAGCTGAACAACCCACATGGACATCAGTAAAGGGAGGGGGGTGGGGGGGGGGGGGGGTGGAAGGCACAGTCAAAGAGAGTTAGAGAAAAACAGGTAGTTACTAGTTCAGATTTCCAGAGAATGTTTATAATTGACTCTGAAAGACGTCATCATCATAACAAGTGGCGTCTGTGAACAACAGCAAGCCCTGAACTGCATAGGAATCTTCTGGAACTGCATGTAGTGGTAACTGTTGATTTTTCATTTTTCATTTTTTTTTTTTTTCAGCACACTTATAAAACAACAGTATGATAAAGCGTCTTTATCATGGTAATCAGTACATTTTATCTGAATCAAATCAACACTCAAACGTTACAGTGAAAAAACTCTTCCACCAGATCATATGTAGAAAACATGAAAGAACTCGTCTGATGATGACAAGATTTTTCATCAAACTATTTCTCTGGCAGTTAGTCGTCACTAAAATGGCACAATAAATGATTTTCATATATAGACTCACTTATGACTCAAAAGGCGGTGATAACTGTCCTTTGAACCTGCTGAGTGAAAGCCTACGATGATGTTCCAGTTATCTTGGTCAGTGGAAGCAACACTTGTAACTACATGCCCCACTGATGACGATTTTGGCCCGTGTATCATTGAAAACAAAAATCTTTAAATCATTTAAAACCAGTACTAGCTCTCAATGTAGCTGACAATCCATCCACAAAACATTCATATCACCAAAATACTGCCATGTCTGTTCACTTTTACCCTTTGTTTACTTCTATGATGCTTTTGTGTACTAAGTTCCAAACCCAAACAACTGTCACTGACAAAGAGTTTTTTTTTCTAATATAATGCATCAACCACATGACCAATTATTGATTGGACGGACAACGGTATTCTTGGCAGAACAAGATTTTTGTCAACAGTAGCCACTAACGCCTGCTTCTCTCAGCTTATCTGAACATTTGACGCCAAGATTACTGCTTCACCTCGACACTGTTGCTCAGTGGGTTGCATTTCCTTGATGGATTTCTTTGTTTCAACTCTATCAGTGCTAGATAAATTCTTCAATCAACGTAAAATTGGTAAAGACATCCAAAGAAGTAGAAATAAACTATGGCCAACATGCATGTCTCCAAACCCAAATGCATGACTATTTTTAGCTTGAAATAAAGAGGCAAGATTAACCTTACAGTATTTTCTCACTTCTTTCCTTGCAGTACGGGAGAGTAAAATGGATCAGGCCACTCAATTTTTCGTGTTTTTTTTTTTTCAAATCTGTTCGTAGAACCCATACATTCAGTCCCACCCAAATGTTGTGTTTTATTGCTTGAAATAAAAACTGCCAATAAAGTAAAGTTAAAACAAAAGAAAAAAAAATCACCCTTAGAAGCCCCAAAGTAACTGGACTACATCATTTCTTTTCACACTTCTGGGCTTCACATGAAGCGGTTTTTCCCTCTATCACAGACCAGGTCAACAGCGAAGGATGGAAATCGATCCCAACACCATCCAAGAGCAGCACACAACAACCACAGAACTCCACACGGCAGCCATGTCAATAGAACACCACCCTCACTTTCACCTCACACTCCACGTCCCTGTCTACCGAAGGCAGTCAAAGAAAATGTCATATCATTAAAGGTGGTATCAACCAATTACATGGAAAATACTGTTGCATACATTACTGGTGAAAGTGAAGAAAATAACTGAAATGGCAGAATATATTATGTACATTACACAGGAGAAGAACAAAGAAACAACTATCTTTTCCACACATACTGCTTTAAAAAATTTTTTGTCACTTTTTCCCACAGATTATATGCATCGACACATGAAATGTTTCAATATCACTGAATGTGCACACCCAGACTGTCCTACTTTTGAAAAAAAAAGCAGCATTTACATGGGACATCTCTAAAGATGCTAAATGCTACATTAAAATGTTTTACAATGAAAGGCAAGTTTCTTGCAAACTAAAGAGCGCCAATAAAATAACACGAGTGAGATAATAAATAAAACCCGTTTAAACTGGGCGTTGGAGTAAAGCAGGTAAGTTATTTGCGTGTTCTGCATTACAACCAAGATACATAGCCTCTAATGCAATGATACAACTTGCCACACACATCTCCAACATCAAAAGTGATCCATCTGCATCACACAGTACACATCATTAGCATCCAAATTTGTGTCAACAATGTAATGCTAAGCACAGATTATTCTTAAAATTCTTATTAGTGACTGCATGATACTGAAGATTTCTTTTTAAGTTCATTCACAATCAAGTTATCAATAAGTTAACACAAATGATTCTTACAGAAAACTTCATCTTTTGGGGAGAAGGGGTGGAGGGGGGGGGAGGGGGTTTACCCATATTCCATGCCAATATATGTGTGGAATTTAACCTCAACATTTTCTCCTAATCTCAGAAACACAAACTTATGTTCTTGAAAATGAACAATCTGATTTAGACCCAACTGAAAAATGAACCATATCACTCATCTACAAAACTCCACGTCACACATGTTGAACCACCAAAACACAAGTTCCCTGCACAATGACTGAGCCATTTTATGGCAGAACTTTCAACAGATGGGAGGCAGTTATTCTGGTGAATAATTTTGTGGGCAGTAATTTTGCACAAACACAGTGACATAAGAACATAATGGTGTGCTGACAACTCTGAAGTCTCCCTGATAGTCATGACTGCACTTCACTTTCAGGGGAAGGTGATCCTCATTCCCTAGAAATCCAGTTACTTGTTCATCTACATTTCTACAAAAAGCCAAGGACCAGGTATCCTTTTCAAATCTTTTTTTTTTCAAATTTTCAAAAAAAAGATTTACTTAATTACAACACTTTAACACAGGTGAGTGATTAGTACCTTCCACAATGACAGCCCTCTCAGTTTGCAAATGCATCAGGAAACACAACCAGTGTCAGGAACTAAACAACTGCATCAAATTTCACTCTCTGTTGTCTGTGGATAAAAATTTACCCAGGATTTTCCCTGGTTTAACCCAAGCTTGCCTGGGAAAGCGAAACTATTTGGCTGTTAAACATACTGAGATACTTTGCTATAACAGGCCTCACTTTCAACATGCATCTTATATGAATTAAGGCAATTGGTCCGTAACTGTTGCAGAAAACTGTATTAACATGCGACAGATTGTCTATGGAAGATTAAGATAGACTGTTTTGTTTTACATGTCAATTCAAACCTGTCTCATCTTTCACCTTTTCTATGGTGTCATGCTCGCAAGGGCAATGAATCTCTGTGAGTGTGTGTGTGTGTGTGTGTGTGTGTGTGTGTGTGAGTGCGAGTGTGTGTACATATGTGTGTGTGTGTGTGAGTGCGCGAGTGTGCATGCACATGTGTGTGCATGTGTGTGTGTGTGTGTGTGTGTGTGTGTGTGTGTGTGTGTGTGTGTGTTCTGAATATCAGGACAAAACAACAGTTAATGTGGTCAGTCAGATACTGAAACAAATATTTCATCAATAAACATCAAAAAAATTTTTTTTAACTTTCAAGTATCACTTTACAGCAGCCCTCTGTTTTCCATCCTGGCATCTCTACACTGAGCAACTGAGAATTCATTCATTCCCTTTCAGTCTGACCACACAGAGAATGGACCGATTGATCTACCTTGACTTACTTCCAACAATAGTTCTGACTGTTGGCTTGTTATCCCCGCAAACGTCCACTTTTCCCTCAACCACAGCCCATACCAACTTCACCATTCAAAGAGCACTAGGAACTGATGCAGTACGTTCTGCTGACCTGAAACAATAGGTCATAGAGTCTATGGACAGACTAGCCCAAGACAAACTCTGAACAGGCACACCATTTGCTTCCTTTGCACAAAATAACATCACAAGTTGAGCAAACCTTTTACCCCATTACAAAACGTTGTCATGTGAAACACACTGTGTTGTAACTGGAAGGCCACTTGAAAGAGCGCTGACCTCTGTAAAGGTCAAACAAGATCCTGGGTCCACCGTTTGGTTCAGAGCTGCACCAAAATGTTAACTGGTTTCTCTGTGAGGTATATTCCAGTTGTCATTAAATTTGATTAAAAATCAGTACAGCAGTTTTTGTATAATCTCGTTGAACCGATCCTGGATCTTCCCCTGATCCGCTTCCACATCTGCATCAAAAAGTAATGGATCTGTCCTTGGATCATATTTGCTTTTTTCTATAGTTTCCTTGGAAACTGATTCCATAACTTTTGCATGATCTTGCTGAAAGCATGCTGGATCCCCATGACAAAATTGCATCATATTTAGGGTAAAAAAATTTGGAACGGGCATACCAACATTTAACGGGCATGCCCTTGGCCTACGTTTCATCTTTTCACCATGTTTCCATTAAAATGGCTTTCCCAGATCCAGCACAGTCTTGGTGGAAAAGAACTCTGAATCCGCTTTTTGAGCCCTATATGCCCCAAACAACAGCCAGTTCATTTTGAGGTCACATTTCCAGCTTTCACCATGCTTCGTTATAACTGGTTCCACTGGGGTTCTGCACAATCTTGCTGACAGACAGACAAACATACACAGGGATGCGGGCGGAAACATAACTACACTGGTGATGATCATAGCATACACACACTGGCAACTTCTGATCTACACAAAAATTCTGAAACCTATACACTCATGAATGTTGAAGAAAAAAAAAAAAAAAACAAGATGCAAAGCATACAAACGTACTCCCAGTTTATCTCGAATATAAGTACTTTCTGAGATATTCCATAATGAAGAAAAACTGTTTGGGGCCATTTTGCTGTTAGTAATGGCAATTCTGGTGAAATAAGACATTGGGCATCATCCGTGACCAATAATGAACATACGTACAATTTTCAGAAAGATCTGCCCAGAAGTTTTGTCTGGAGTGAGTGGGACACATTTTGACCATGGACAGACACACAGACAGACAGACAGCATTTTTTCATTCCCATTGTAAAGTACTCCCTGTTCTATAAGAACTGGGAGTACAAACAAGAAGCAGCAATACGTGGCTGAGCTCATTAGCACTTCCATATTTTCATACATCTGAATTAAACATCATTCGTGACTAATCATAATGATAATAACAATAATATCACACAACCCATCATCACAGTCATGGCGATAGAAAAATAAGTGCCTGAGATAAAACGATGAGTACGAATCATTTGATCACACCCCTGTCACCTCTAGAACATCAAATCACAATGGTTGGGGACAATTCACACAATTTATCTAGGGCAAATTTTCTCGACACAATCCATCACCAACCTCACTCTCAAAACTTTTCTTCATTAATTTCTGTGTTGCCCTTTGACATTTAGTGGTTCATCACGGTTATTTGAAATCCCTGCAAGACCTGTTGGCTGATTTGTCTAGCGGACACTGACTGGTCATATCATGGATCAGTGCCTGTGGTTTAGTTCATTTTCATGATTCTGGTGGAGCTAATGATACAAGTTTTGCTCCCAAAAGTGCATGCAGCAGTTCATCCAAATGGAATTCATCACAATCTCTCATAGTAAACGGCTTCTTCAAGTCTCCTTCTTGGTCGAAAACCATCAAGTCCAACCACTTTGGATAGCAAGAATAAAAAAAAAAATGAAGGAAAATGGTCTGGGCAAAAGAATGGGGTGGGGGAGAAGCAAAGGTTGTTTTTTCTTGTGAACGTGAATCACACTCTCAAGCACTTTGCTATTTGATCGCTTTTGGAAATGCTTGAATTTCAAGCTTGTTCAAACTGGACTTAACGACTTTCAACAACACGCCTTTGTGACTTTTTGACTGCTAGTCAGGAGGCAACAGGCACAGAAGAACGCCATCAAGGGAGATCACTCCACAACAGAATGCCCTGGGTGGAGCAGTGGACTCCACACTAATTGTCAAATCATTAAAACGTTTACCACAACTGAGAAAGAAAAATCACACACAGTTCTATGATGACCTAATGCAGATCAACCAATGACGCAGAATCATTCGGAAGAAACGTAAACACACCACTGAATCCAACAGAAAGGGTCCTTGAAAACACAAAACGAAGAGCATTTACATCAGAGGATGATGTGATAAATACTGACTTCTCATTCTCCAAGATTATCGGTATCACAGACTGAACAAATGGAAGTTAAAGCTGAAAAGAGAAAATACAAACACATAAAAATCTATGACAAATTCCAACCAATCAACTTGTATACATTCAAGGAAAGAAAAGAAGAAGAAACGTATCTCCACAATAGTACGAGAGTGAAAACATGAGAGAGAATGGAGAACGTAAGGAGGGACAGAAGAAGGAGGGGGAGGGGTAGAGGAAGAGAGGGGTGAGGGAATGGATACAAAGAAAGTGGGTTACATGGGATTCTATAGAAGAGAGGGGTGAGGGAATGGATACAAAGAAAGTGGGTTACATGGGATTCTATAGGACTACTGGGGTGTCTTGTCCCAGTCAAGTCTTCCCTACTTCCCGCATGCATCTTTGAATATGTCTCTTCAATTTCCTGACAAACACTGCAGGTGTCCGTATCTCTCAAGTTGGTCTCACATAAGATGTGTTATCAAAGAAAGCAAAGTGAACAGCTTTGTTGTAAAAATCAAAACACGGGCGCAAATCATTACACTGTCATCCTTCTCACTCATTATGCTGGTTTTACTTAGTGCCCCATTCTCCCATGGGCTTCACTTCAGAGTATTGCTCTGTTTCAAAGCTTGTGGGGTGTCTGGATCAAGATCTTTGGTGAAGGCAGATTCAAGTGAATTGTTGTGTCGGGTCGACACAGACTAACAACTTCACTCACTCTAGCTCCCTGAGCAAGCAATTACTGCCAACAGTAGTGGGCTCGATTTGCAGTCACTCTCTGCAGGCTGAATAAAAACATGCTTCACTGAAACACTACCCACATGATCTGGTGATACTGCAGTGTCTCCTCTGGGTGGGTGCCTCATTGTGACCCCAGAAGGATAGTTTCATGAAAACCAAGGGAAGTGATGTGGGAGCAAGGCCACCCACATGGCATAAGGAAAGGGACGGTACAAACGTAAGTAAAGAAACACTGGCTACCAATGATCACAAAAAAAAAGAAAGGAAAAAAAAAAACAATTAAAAAACAACAAACAAACAAAACAAAACAACACAAGAATATAAAGAATTCAGGAGGTGACAATCAAAAGGTAAGGAAGTGGGCAGGTGGGGACTGGTTGGACTTGACTGCTTTAACTAAGTGAAAAAAAAAAAAAAAAACCCATACAATTCTGAACATTCAACATAAAATGGAAACTCTTTACAGTGCAAGACATAGTACAGATGAAGACACATTGACTCCTATGTGTTCAGTACAGATGAAGACACATTGACTCCTATGTGTTCAGTACAGATGAAGACACATTGATTCCTATGTGTTCAGTACAGATGAAAATACATTGACTCCTATGTGTTCAGTACAGATGAAAATACACTGACTCCTATGTGTTCAGTACAGATGAAAATACACTGACTCCTATGTGTTCAGTACAGATGAAGACACATTGACTCCCTATGTGTTCAGCACAGATGAAAATACACTGAATCCTATGTGTTCAGTACAGATGAAAATACACTGAATCCTATGTGTTCAGTACAGATGAAGGCACATTGATTCCTATGTGTTCAGTACAGATGAAAATACATTGACTCCTATGTGTTCAGTACAGATGAAAATACATTGACTCCTATGTGTTCAGTACAGATGAAGACACAGTGACTCCTATGTGTTCAGTACAGATGAAAATACACTGAATCCTATGTGTTCAAAGCACCGCAGTGTTGGAAGAGTGCAAAAACCTGCTGCTATCCATTCAACCAAGGCTGACTCTCATCATCAGATGAAAATTCACATCTGCAGCTTTCTGTTTCTGTTTCAATCTTGCCAAAAGTGCGCGAAAATGGAAGGAAAGTGGCACTTCTGGACCCTTCCTCACAGCCTCAGTTTCAGCCAGCTGATCAAAACGATGATCACAAGCTTTCTGATTCAGAATAACTATCCCTCTCTCCGCCCACTCTTTCACTTGAAGTCGTCACCTTTGCCCATCATACCAGACAGTGTGTTTTTTTCTCTGGAAACAGAAGCCTTTCCCCAGGTCAGCAAAACACACACACCCTCTACCAAGGCACATTTGCCCCTGTCATGGGACGGAGGATCGGGGAAATCAAACATTGTCCATGTCCGGCAGACATTCTATTTGTCCAGCAAAAATCCAGCAGTACGCAAGGCTGTAAAAAACTGAACTCACTCCTGCCCTGAGCTAAAGTTCCGTCCACGCTCCGCACAGCCACTCACTGAACTGTGGCAGCGTACCTGAACATCACGAGGTACACCGCATCAAGCAGGATGTTCTCTGTTTGTTTCCTTCTTGTGAAATTACCCATGGAAATCAGGGTACATGACAGTTACAACCTGAATCTCACTCTGAAGACTGCTCCAAACAGCACAGACCACTGAAAGCCAACTGTGAAGTAAACAGACAACAGTCTATGCCTTAACTCTGGAGAAGGCACCACACCAGCTGTGCAAAAGCAAGCATCCCCCTCCCCCCTCCCCTCCCCACAAACTTTCACTTTCTGAAACATTATCCCTGTAACTTTGTCAATCTAAACACCCCAGTCATGCACACAGACATATTTTCCGTTCAAGAATTCAGTAAAAAGAAAAAAAAAAAAAAAAACATGCTACTGCCTGCCTGACAAAAAAAAAAAGGTCCACATCAAGAGTCGGCTCATCAATACAGGAAGCTAAGAAGGCAGTTCAGATCAGGTGGGCCCTACTCGTGGGTGGACGTGAGCGGCGCCCCGGGGAGGGATTCTTGTCGGAGGAGCGCCGCGTGAGGGAGGCACTGTTGCGACTGCTGCGGGGCAGGGGCGGTTTGGCACTGGTCGGGCCATCCTCAGGGATGACCGGTCCTGCACAACAACCAGGCCACTGTCTTCTTCAACACCACAGAAATATCAATTAAAAGATATATGTACAAAGATGACAAGGGATCGATCCTTGCAACCTTTCCTCCTTCTTATCTAATACACTTGTTGACTCTGCTATGACTGTTGCCACTGAGGACAATCACTTCATGTTTAACCTGTGGATGCCAGTTACCTCAAACTGACAACACTAAATTCATCTTGAACTCAATCGTATATATCACCTCAATGTTTGGAGGGGAGCTGGGAGTCATGGCCAGGTCAACTCATAGGCTTAAAATCTGCTGGTTACAAGTTTGGATCCGGTCTGTCTAAGCAAATCCCCCCTTGGAAAATGGCTACAAAATTCTGGACTTTTGTTTTTTCCCATTCTGACCCGGGCCCCCAACATCCTGAGGCCCCCACACTCACTTTTCAACAGCCTGGGTAGTCAGCTGTTACATTCAACCTGCAACATGACCTGCAATCACGGTCAGAGTCTGGGTCTATGCAGCTCAAAGCATGGATCATCCAGAGGGCACATCAATCGAGCTAAACATTTCAGCTCCACATATGCAGGTTCAGTTACACTTTCTTGTTTTAGTATATCAGGCATACAGCCAAAAATGGCAGCTTCCTGGATGGTGAAATGAATCTATCCTAATTTCTACATTTCACAGTCTTATATAAGGCCTGAAGGGTTTTTTCTTCAAAACCAAGTGGTGCAACCAATATTTAAAGAACCTTCATAAAAATCAATTTCAACAAGACAGGAAACTGCTGGTGAAAATCTACCGTAGCAGTGTGCATTTACTTATGCTCAGACAAAGACTGACAACACACACAAACTACATAAAGCAGTAACTGCCACATGACTTTCCCACTTTTAACTAGCATCAAAATATCATCAACTGTTAATATAAAGTGTACAATCTAAAAACAAGCAGCTCACACTCAACAACCCTGCATCTGTAAGTGGTGAAAATACACACATGTAGGCACACACTGACTAAATGACAACATTCACACTCTCTCTCTCTCTCTCTCTCTCTCTCACACACACACACACACACACACACACACACACAAAGAGTGTATGCATGCATGCACTACTATCTGCTCACAGTTCTACTCTAACAGTCACTGTCACTTTAGCCAGTGCTTTACAATGTCCTTGCGGAAATGGAGAGAGAAGACGATCAACTGACCGCCTTTGAGGCTACAACTAGGAAGCAAGCAGAATTATGCAGTTTACTGTCTACTCTATACATGGGAGACATAAAGAACAGACTCCCGTAAGCCCAGTATTATGTCTTACACCAATTGCCCAGACAGCAGGGTGTAAAAAAAAAAAAAAAAAAAAAAAGAAAATTAAAGAAAAAAAAAGGTCTCAGAGCTAAAAGTCCATAGGGGCAGAGAACTGCGAAAGACTCACTCTATCTAAGGCACAGTATGATGGAAGGCAAAGCTCATCCCTCTCCTTCTCTACATACTATCTTGAAAATGTCCCTAAAAAAGGTCTTAAAAGGGAGGGGTCTTACAGGGAAGGTAGGACACTTTGAAGTGCTTACAGAGTTCCATGCTGTGAAGTTGTTGTACACTAAACTGAGAGACAACACAAAGGCTTTCTCTTGGATCATTTTCCCACTGATCGCTCTGTTTCACCTTCTTGCATTGCAAAGCCAGACCCAAACGACATCATTTATGTCAGCGTATTGACACTTGCGAAGCTTTCGTACACAGCGATTCTTAGGTTCCCCATTTTCGCCACAAGAAAGAACTGTTTCCTTTTGGCTGATGTGCTGGATATGGGTCTGCCACAGATCAAAATATTTTGCAACTGATTTGCTGTCTCACCTTGATTGCTTTTCTTCATAACCTCCCGCTCTTTCTTTCAACAGAAGAGTGTTCTTTTCCTCAAGTCTGAACAAAACTGCTGGCCACAAGCCTGGAAGATGTCCAGTCTTGAGTAATCAGTGATTTCTAAAAGGGAGATAACTAGAACTGCAGCATGACCAAAAATCATCTGTTTTTGCATACGGCAGTACATGATGATATGCTAACCACACAGTTGATCGATTTCCTTTCTTTCCTTCTTTCTTTTTTTTCTTTTTAATTGTTTAACCTTCGGATTTTTGTGTCATGGGTTGTAAAAGCAGTAGACATGAGGTCATCGGTCAGGTATTGGAAAGGTGTCTTTAACAGCCAGGTGTTAAAAGAACATTAGTGATCAGCCATGGTAAAATAATGGTCAGGAATGGGACAGGGTTGCCACTCCGGAAACTGTCTGTTGGGAGTACTACTGTACTGCAGATCTACATGATACAGAGTCCTGTCGCCATTTTTTCTCTTAATACCTTTTAAAGGAAAATCTGAGACTGCTGGCATCAACCACCCCATGTAAATGCTTTCTACTTTACCACAGAGAAAGTATAATCCAAGGGGGGGGGGGGGGGGGTGGAGGGGGAAGACAAACAAAAACTGATATCAAAATTCAATCACAGAAAAAGATACTTGATTACAGAACATCAATAAAAGAAGCCATCAGTAACAATACTAGAGACACCAAAATCACTGTAGACAAGAGAGTCGAACATCACATGGAAAAAAAAAAGGAAACTGAACTTGAAGTTGACAAAGTTACCAGCAGGACATAAAGAAGACAAACATATAGTGTAGAAAGTAAACCAGTTCACAGACATCATGTTAAACTTAATACAAAGAAATAGATTATGTGCAGGGCGGGAAGTCCATACAATTCATTAATACATGCACTGAAATGATCAGCAACTCCACCATGTAACAATGTCATCTCAACATTTTCACACACAAAAATTGCTCTGTGTGTGTGTGTGTGTGTGTGTGTGTGTGTGTGTGTGTGTGTGTGTGTGTGTGTGTGTGTGTGTGTGTGAGAGAGAGAGAGAGAGAGAGGGAGAGACGGAGGGAGAGCGAGAATTAGGGAGCACACATGCAGCAGCAGGCACATCCTTCAAACAAATGTGTACATGTGACCTACATTGGACAGGGAACCAGAATGTCAAATAAACAAGCTGCAATGGCCAAGTGGTTAGTGTCAAAGATTGCGTGCTAGAAGTGATGGGTTCAATGCTCATTACAGCCATTTATTTGTAAGATTTTGTTGGCCCCTATCCAGAGTTGAGTTTGCAACAGGCTTAAAAGGGAAGACTAAAACACACAGCTGAATTTCATTAATCATGAATACGTCTGTAAGAGTACTGTTATGTTAAAAAATTATAGGTAAAAACTTATGCGCTTGTTTGTGCATGAGTACGTCTGTGAGAGTATTGTTAAAAAGTTATTGGTAAAAAACTGATGCTTGTTTGTCTGAATATCATAGATGGATAGACAGACAGACAGAGAAATATAAACCAGTACATGGACAGACCGATATTAGATAGATAGTAGACAGATAGGTAGGCAGATAGAGAGACAGATCTGAACATACGGGTGTTTTATGTTAACAAAATACAATGTATAAAATGCATAATAAAAAAAAAAACACACACACACAATAAAAATGACATATTCCCAAATCTGAAGTTTAAAGCACTCATAAACTTCACTTTTGAAAGAGTAAAAGACAGTTGAAAATTCGATGACTATTCAAAGAGACACACTGGAAATTTGAAGTGAATTATGACCAATGAAAATAGCTACTTCACAAACCATCCAGACAGGCATCTGAATCAAGCGCAAAAAAAAAAAAAAAAAAAAAAAAAAAAAAAAAAGATCACATGCATACACACCTATATACAATATACCATACTAAATACATACACATATCATCAAAAAGAAAAATGCACATGAAAAAAAAAAAAAAAAAACTGGTGGGAGGCGGGCAAAGTAGGGGGCACGGGGACTAAAACGTCTCTTAGGACACACTAAGCAGCTACAGGAAAGGACCAGACACAACACAGGAAGGCCAATTAAAAAAAAAAAAAAAAGCAACCAAAAAAAGGTAGGTGTCCACAAAATATAACCATCCCCTGTGAGAGAGGTGCGTGTCCCATGCAGTCTAGTCTACAACAGCTACGCTTACCTAAACTCTTCAGGTTCCCCCATCTGAGGAAACATCACGCACACCCCCGTGTCAACGTGGATTGTGCGTGCATGCACACCCACCCCACACACACACACACAGGTATCAGAATAGATGGTGCACGCACACAGACAGACAGACAAATGAACAGACATATTCTCTTATCACACTAAACCATACGAGGATACCCCTCCAAAAACAGAATTCAGATACGGCCTATTCTGCCACATTCTCTACTAAATCTCTCTCTTATTCATAAGTCACACACACACACACACACACACACACACACACACACACACACACACACACTCACATACAAATATACACTCAAACACACATACACACACAGGAATGAGAGAATCAACAAATAACTAGAATATTAAATGCAAAATCATAAATCACAAGCATACTCCACACTGGACTGGTTAAATCGGTTAAACAAGCTAAAAAAAAAAATAAAAAAAAAAAAACTGCACATTAACCACAGCCACTTCTACTCCCTATACAAACTGGAATTCACATTTGCCTATCCAAACCAGCCACACAAACATGTATGCAAACACACGCGAACACTCACACACATGCAGGTGCGCGCACACAAACACATCCTTCAGCACACACACATGATATTGTCCTTGCCTGTTTCACTAAGGGTCAGGAATGCCCAAGTCAGCAAACCACATAAGGATGAATTTGTGATTAACTGTTGCACCATGTCAAACCATATACCGGGGGAAGAGGGGGGAGGAATTATTTGAGCTTTCAGGTTTACTGCCGTTGATAGTCTACAAGCATCATCCATAGCGTTTGTCTAGGAGAGGAAGAGGGATGACGAGCAGACATAATGCGAAAACATTCACACAGGGTTAAAATCTACAAATCGGCACAAAGGTAAATCACTCTCTGCTTTCCTATCTCATCCCTCCCTTTCCTTGGACATCACTCTTCTAGGATCCCTAAAATTGGCCGTAACAGAAACTTCCACTTTAATGTTCTGTTACACCAATCCTATCACCGGAAAGTCAATATAATTCATACAGAATATCAGTCACATTGCCTATTTTTACCAAATCTAGTCCCTTTACACCCCCAAGAACAGCGCTTCTTTCGCTGAAATTCTTCAGACCAATGAGCACTGCAGGTTGACAGTGGGAATCATCCTTACGCAGGAAACACACATGGGGAATAACGATGAAATGAGGTAGGCGATACAAAAGAACCAACTCAGGAATGAAACTAACTGCACACTGGTGAGGTGAAATCACACACACACCACACACACACGAAAAATGACCTAACACTCCCACTTTCACACCCATCCCAGAATACTGTTACTTCACAGAAAGCCCTTGGGACATACTGCTGAGGAGGAGGCTATAAAAAATTTTAAAAGCCAGCACCCAAACACTTCACACAATGCTAACAGAGGGTGAGGGAGGGAGGAAAGGGTTTTGGATTTGGAGAGAAAAAACTGTGCACACACACACACACTCTGGCAGAAAAAAAAAACAACAACCCCCCCCCCCCCCCCCTGCAAACCCTGTAAAGTATTACCAAATCCCAGCACCAGTATACATTACTTCACTTTCAAGCCTGGCAAATTAAGAATGTATCCAATTCTCAGGTCTGCATAACGGAAAAATATATCTTGCATGGGAAGGGGAAAGTCACCTCCCTCGGATTCATTTCTGTTTAAATTTTCATGTAGCATAGTTACAATGTTAATACATTTTGAAACAACATTTTTCTCACAAGACAATTTAACCATGACACCTGAATTTGTTATGGTAAAATCTAAAACAGAAAGAAAAAAAAAAAACACTGCAATCACCTCATTCCAACATGAAGCACATTATCATAGGAAGATGTGAGTATTTTTTTCTTCGAGTTAAATAAAAACAACAGCAACAAAAAAAAAAACCCACATGAGACATGACTTCTATTTCTAAAACACTGACCTGAGGCACCGACTGGGAGAGGGGGTGGGCTCCCCCTTGCTGCGACGATCCGCGGAAAGCCTGAGGTGGTGGAATCACCAGCCCCCTTCCTCCCAGCTCCCCCAACTCATCCTCCTCAGCGATGCTCTCTCTCCTTCACTCCGTCGGCATGGCTGGCGTTGGCAGCATCGCCTGCGGGTCCTGGCACGTCTTCAATCTCCATGGGCTGGGTTCGCTGGCCAGGTCGTGCTGACCTCATGGTGCCTTCGCGGATGGGCACGGCGAAGCCATTGATCACCGGAGGTTTGTCGTCATCCTGAATGTTCTCGTCCACAAACCTGTGGGGGAAAAGGGAATGGATGGGTTACAGCGTGCGTGTGTGTGTGTGTGTGTGTGTGTGTGTGTTCATGTGCATGTGGGTGTGTTCTTGTGCATGCGTGTGTGTGTGTGTGTGTGTGTGTGTGTGTGTGTGTGCATTTGCGTGTGATTAATACATGTTTGTCTTGAAGCAGAAATGCCTTGAACTCCGAAGGACACCATGTGACATTCTGACATTTCAAGTGTAGCATTCCCATTAAAGCACAGCACTCATATACAATATCACAAGTAAGACTAAAAAACACTTTCTCTCACTCTTTGCTTCACCCATGATAATTATATGATAGCGGACAAGGGGCCCTTTAATTATATTTTTCTTTCGCCATTTCTTCTCCTCTTTACTGAACTTTTTGCTTTTTTTTTTTTTTTTTTCTTCAGAAGTGTCAAAGTCTAAAGATCTACACTTCTTTGGCTGCCCTGATGCTGCCACAAGTCCATGAAGAGCCTCCCCCCACCCCCCCAGTCCCAATTTTGCATCTGGCACAGCATTTCATTACACAGTGTAGCAGCATAGCGGTGGAAATGAAATTATAGCATGCTACGCCAGAAGCATAGCGCTTTGCAGCTTGTGTGTGAGAGAGAGAGAGATTGGATGTGCGTGTGTGTGTGTGTGTGTGTGTGTGTGTGTGTGTGTGTGTGTGTGTGTGTGTGTGTATATTTGTGTGTGTCGTGCAAATGCGTGTGTGCTTGCGTACGTGTGAATACATAAATAATGTTTTGATCTCAATAGATTACTTTTTTTAGTCAGCAGATTCCCTTGGGAAGAAAAAAAAAATCACACACATACACAGATGGAACCATACCCCATCCCCTTCTACCTCCCCACCTCACCCTAACCCCCTCATCCATCCACCACCACCCCACCCCCCCCACCCCACTCTCCCGGCCATCCCACCTGGCATCACTATGCAGGGGCTGTCCCCTGGAGAACTTGTGCGCGTGCAGTGCCGCCGAGTGGCCCCTCTCCCTGCCCGGGTGCAGCGGGGCTGCGAATCCCCTCGGTGCGGGGATCTCCAGGGGATTCTGGGGCGGGGACTTCCCCTCCCCGTCCTTCTCCTGGCTGGCTGAGGCGGCGGCCATCGCCATCCTGCCTTTCTTTCTTCTTCTTCTTTGCGCTCCTGGACGGGCTCCATGGAGGAGGAGAAGATGTCATGCAGGGGGGGTTTGGGGGCGTTCTGCAGGGGCGTCAGCATTGGGGGAGGGATGCGACGGCCCTCGATGGACACACCTGCGCGAAGTGCAGGGGGAGGAAATATAATGTTTTTTGATGCAGGTGGCCATTGTGTAAATCTTCAGGAGTTTTTTGTTTGACGAGAGCTAGTCATCTACTGTACTGCAAAATAACTGTTTCAGTGGTAGGTACGTGAGTTTTTGTGTGTGTGTATGTGTGTGTGCATGTGCATGAGTGAGTATGCATGCGTGTGTGTGTATGTGTCCATGTGCGTGTCTGCACATCTATGCCTGCTTGTGTGTGCATGCACCTATGCAAGCATGTGTGCATGAATAGTGTGCACATCTGTGTGTGTGTGTGTGTGTGCGTGTGATTACATTCACCATTACTAAAACAAGCCCTTTACAACTCAGCCAACCAAGACATCTAAACTAGAGAGGCAAGGAAGTAAAGATGATAAACATGTACAAACAAAATATGCAAAGATTACAATCCCAAACCATTTGACATCCTGAAACTTCAGCGTTGATCGAAAAAACAGATATCATCGACCATGTTGAAGCATATCAAGGGATGACAAAAAAAGCATGGGTGAGTGAACGTACATGCATAATGTTTTGCACGCCCAAGTATATCTGAATATGCATGTACATGTAAATCGGGCATGTTTGTCTATGTGTGTGTGCATGAGCACAAACAAAAAAAATCAGCACCGCCATCATCCCGACAAACGCCAGAACTACACACCAAACTAACCTGGGTTTTTGGAAGTACCGCCAGAGCCAGGTCTGTTGGCGTCGGACCCTCCACCTCCTCCTGCTCCTGTCGGGGGTCCCACGCCCACGCTGATCTGTGTGCGCACGCTGACCTGGTCGGAGCTCTGGGAGGACGGCTGCGGGCTGCCGGCTGGCTCCAGCTGTCCCCCACTCTCTCCCCCACCCTGGTTCAGTGTCTGCTGCTGCTGCAAGCATAATGTATCCATCACCCTCTGCCATGCTGCACTGTCATCGCGACTACCTTGGACATGCTATTTCTGAGGAGTCTGAAAGCATCCTCAGTGCAAAGGTGGCCCTGTGAATAACACAGTCACCTGGATAGCAAGAAAAATCCAATTCAGTGGTTCCGAAATCGTGCTAAGTATGATGCTGTATATAACTTGGGAGAAGCAAGTAGGGGATGCTGGATGGGGTGTGTGTGTGTGTGTGTGTGTGTGTGTGTGTGTGTGTGTGTGTGTGTGTGTGTGTGTGTGTGTGTGTGTGTGTGTGTGTGTGTGTGTGTGTGTGTGTGTGTGTGTGAGAGAGAGAGAGAGAGAGAGAGAGAGAGAGAGAGAGAGAGAGAGAGAGAGAGAGAGAGAAAAAGCCAGTCTGGAGCAAGATTGTCAAGCCACTGAATTGGACTAAATGGTTTGAATTCATGACTGTCAGCTCCATGGCAAACCCTCTAACCTTTGATTACATGCCAGTCTGTACGAGACTTGGTAACCTGGATTTCACTTGTGTGGTTACAAATACTGCGTTACCTGTACAGAGTTCAGCTATGATAGCTAACAAACATACAATGGATGACTGCCTCTATGTATCCCAGCATTTCACACACACACACACACACACACACACACACACACACACACACGCACACACACACACACACGCTCACACACACTCACTCACACATACATACACAACACACACACACACACACACACACACACACACACACACACACACACACACACACGCGCTCACACACACACTCACTCACACATACATACACACACAACACACACACACACACACACTCACCCACTCACCCATCCACTCCCTCACATATACACACCCACACCCACCCACCCCTCCCACATACACACAAACACCAGCCTTACACTGGGCGGGGGATCTCTGAGTGCGGGCTGTGGTGGCAGGGGCTGCTGGTGGCGAATCATGTGTGGCCGCTGGGGGTCCATGTTGGGGGGCGAGGGCACCGGACCACGCCCCTGGGAGAAGCGCAGCTGATGCTGAGAGGAGCGCAGGGCCGGCCTGGGCGGAGCCTGGGGGGTGTGGGACAGCTTGCTGGTCACCGGCGGCTGGATGACAGCAGGCTGGGAGGACTGTAAAAGGGGAGGGTCCGCAGGTCTGGCCACGTTTTCTTCATGGCTATAGGGTGGATCCTGCAGAGAACCAGAACATATTCAATTTGTCCATCTTTTTTACAAGAAAAAAAAGAAATGTGTTGAATCATCAGAATCTTACACTCTTGGAAATGGAGCAACTGACTACAGATTTCACTTTTCTTTGTTTTTTTTTTCCATTTCCATTTCACACTTTAAGGGTTTACAAAAACTGCAAAAAGCAAAGCTTGAATTCAACATAATAAAACAGCAATTTCAGCTGTCTGGAGCAAACAGCTTTCAGCATGAGTAATTTTTGTTTAAACTTTAAAAGGAGCTTTCAGCATGAGTAATTTTTGTTTAAACTTTAAAAGGAGTTTGTCAATAATTTGTCAGCAAAGTTTACAGTTTTAAGATAGTTAGCATACTTGCAAGAAAGAAAATATGCTGCTATGCTGACCTTCACCTCCAATCACAGAGTAATGGGATTTGAACACACACGTCCTACTTGTAGTAATGATTACAATACGTAAGAGAAACCCATCTCTCTCATCAATCCCTCTCCAACCCTGCTTCACATGCTATATACCTGCCTCCTTCCTCCATGTCCCAATGATTATGCTATTCATTTTCAAATCTGGTACGACAAACTCAACAAAGGTAAACTGGTTACAGACAATCGGTAGTCAGGTTATAGCTATAGGGGCAAGCCAAGCGCCTTGAACACAACTGTCCACTTTCCCAGTGCCAACATCAAAGTGGATAAAATAAATAGAGACACAGTACCTTGACTAATATTTTGTCTGCCTTTCATCACTGCAACCTGAGAAATACAGGTTTTGCCAGTAAAGACGTCCATGAAGCCTTCACTGACCAAATACTGGACATGTAATAAAAGTGACCACACAGAAACTATGTGTATCAGCCCTCACTGAAGCTAACACACTCACCAGGGGGCGTGTGTAGGATGGTGCAGTGGTGGGAGGGTGAGGGGGCACAGAGCGATAGCCCACCCCACCAGGGGGCCTGGGTTGTCGCTGCGCCAGCTGTGGCCTCTGAGCCGGTTTGGGCCGATTCTGTCCCATTTCAGCCTGAGGGTTGATATAAGTGGTGTGCCCGTTACGCTGTTCCATGTCTTCGATGTCGGAGACATCCATGCCACCTTCGCTGACATTGTCTATGTCTTCCTCGGCATTAATTTCCACATCATTCATGACGTTGATCATGTCCTCGTCTGTCACGGTGGAGTCCTGACGACTGGCGGGCATGAAGGCGTTGCTTGCTGCTGCGCGGGTGTTGACAGCCACCTAGTACAGGGCAAAAGGAGGTTTGGTCATTCTTGTACTGGCACGGACATAAATGTTTCAAAACGGGTTAAAAATTAATGCCAGTATGCTTGAAACACTTGATAAAAATATGGGATGTGGCAATGAACAGAGAGAGAGAGAGAGAGTGAGAGTGAAAGAGAGAGAGGGAGACAGACGGGACGAGAGATGGAAGGACAGAATGAAAAAGATGGAGAAAGAAAGAGGAGACAGGAGAAAGAGAGAGAGAGAGGCAGAGAGAGAGAAAGAGATGTGCAAACTCATGATTACACGCACACACAGAGTCAAGAGACAGACGATATGAACAGTGAAAGGGGGGTAACAAAGAAGGCAAGATGAGAGTCATCCAAACAGACTTTCAATTCAACACATGTTGTTTATAACCCAGCCAACCGCATCAGGGCTGTCACCTCATCACTGTCACTCTCTCCATAGACACTGAAAACGAAAAAACAAAACAAAACAGGCACACAGACTCCTGTTCAAAATTTAAAAAAAAATGGTATCTCTCTCTCACCTCAATCCTCTCCTTCTTTCTCAGGGGTCCAGCACTGCTGGTCAGCCGTGTTGGGCCAACTGTCTGCTCCTGGACTTCCCGGTCCCTTTCTGGTGTCGTCAGGCTGTTGGCTCGGCGCTGAAGTATGCGGTTGGTGCGTGGTCGCTTGGGCGGATGAGGTGGAGTGATAGGGGTGGACTGTTCTGACCTTCGACCGTTGACAGTCTGGGTGGAAAAAGAACGGTTGGCTGTCATTTAAATATGCTATAGATTGCTGCTGGACGCTAATTTTGTTTGGAAAAGTATATACGGTACTTTAAGCAGGATGTCCATATATGCTGGGGAATGAGATGGATGTAGGTTACTAACGAACACACAGATGGTTTCAGATACTGTGTACATATGCATGCATGTGCACATGTGTATTGTTTTCATGCATGTATGTGCAAATGTGTATTGTTTTTATGCATGTATGTGCAAATGTGTATCGCTTTTATGCATGTATGTGCAAATGTGTGTTGTTTTTATGCATGTATGTGCAAATGTGTATTGTTTTTATGCATGTATGTGCAAATGTGTATTGTTTTTAAGCATGTATGTGCAAATGTGTATTGTTTTTTATGCACTTATGTGCAAATGTGTGTTGCTTTAGCCTTGGTTATCTGTAACCATTCTATCATACTGGCCTATGAGGATGATAGTACTGCACATGAGACCAAAAAGAAAGAAAAAGATACAACCAAAGGCGCAGGTGGGACCTGGACAAGTACTGAGAAGAGACCAAGACTACAAGCAAAACAGGTGTTAACTCACTGCGGAACTGCTCACCTACCCAGCCCTGCACCAGCTTACCAACTGACTGAAGTCTTCATGCACGCCGTTCTCCGTGTTCATCAGAATGCCAAGGCCGTTGGGCAAGGGGCTGGTGGGATTGGACATCATGCGTTGTCGCTGATGCGACATGATGATCAGCTGACAGTAGTGCAGCTGACGGTTGCGTGCGTGCGTAGTCCCAGGCGGTGGCGTTGTACCGGTCTGGCTGGTTGATGTCCGCTGTGGGGAAAGACAACACACATGTACGTCATCACATGATGCTCTTGTCAGTGGACTTCTGCCATATTTCAGAGGAGATAACCACCTATTCTCCCACCCCATCCTGCTTGGAACATCACCATTTGGTCCAGGACTGCAAGCCTGACTTATATAATATTGTAGCTAACCCTCATATCTGGGGGCATCCCCTTGTCTGCCACCTGGGGATCTGCCTGGTTAAGGAAGGTCGCTCCTGCTCCAGGACAAACTAGTATGAAAATTACAGATGATTCTCTCAAACATGTGAAGAGCTGTTTGTTTACCTTCTGACTGTCAATCAGCCCCATTTTCCCAAAGCTAACCGAGCATCCTTCTGCCCTATTCTGTCTGCCAAAGTGTCAGTGCATTTTCTGTGACTATACTGATCATTTCGGAAGGGCTGTGCATTCAGATGTGGTCTTTCAACTACATTTTCCCCCTTATTTCCATGTGGAAACCCTTGCACTGAGCTGAAAACATAGTTAATGAACACTTAATTCTCTTCACCTTGCATCACTGTGATCAAAACCACTCAGTGACAGTGCCATTACATTTTGCATGACTCCACAATTTAGCTGCCCAGGTGTATGACTTTGATGATGATTACATGTGAATTAGTGTAAACCATAGACTTCTACTGAAGTCAAGAAAAAGAAGGAAGACAATGATGGTAACAGGTGACCCAGGTATGTTAGTTGTTCTGGCGGTGTGTAGAATCAATGCAATGCAGTTGAGTGGTGATAAACATCAGTCACAAATGGACAGAATATTTACACTCACACTTGCATGGCACATTACATTCACAACTAGATTTACATACATAATTCATACAATACTTTACTTGCAACTTTTATCTCTCTTTTCTTTTTCATTCTAAGAACTTCCCTAAATCATTCATCACTCCACTGATCAAGTTTGGTCATTCAGAAAACTTTTGCTTTAAAGAATAGGGTAGTTATGACATTAACTCTCTTGACAAGCAAGCGCCCATAGCGCCCCAACTGGAAATCACACTGCCGAAAGGCTGAGCGCCTGCCAGCGCCCAGTAAAACACATGGCAACAATGGGCGCCACCATGTCTCTCGTAGAAAAGGAAGTCTTGCGAGAATTTGACCTCCTTTTTCCTTTTACAATCCGCTTCTGTTTGCAACAAACCTCGACTTGATATGTGCCATCGTTCTTGAGTTATGATTTTTCAAAGTTTTTTGGTCAAAGTGCTGTTTTTCACCGTGGCTAACCTTGATTTCTGGCATTCTGTCATGGGATTTAGTGATGAAGATGAGTTGATTTGTAGGATTTATGGCATAAGACTTAGTGAAAATGCAGGGTAATGAAGCTGAGAGCGACCTAGATTTTGATTGGGATGACGTTATAGATATGATGAACAACAATTCATAAGAAAGTTCTGAAGAAGAAGATTTTTTCCCCCCCGAATAAATGGCTCATGTGACATTCTTCAAACTTATCATATAGCAACATATACATTTGTAGAAATCTAAAAAAAAATCATTTTCATTTCATTATTTCCTTTCCTCTCTTTTAAATTAATATTTAAATTGGGTAACCATGTTCAAATCACGGAGTTACTTCTCTTGCCGTAGCTTTTTGACGTAAGCAAGCACAGGTAAGTGCATACTGAAGAGGTTAACTCTCTTGACAATCAGGTGCCCGCTAGCGCCCAACCGGAAATCACACAGCCAAAACGCTGAGCGCCTGCCAGCGCCCGGTAAAACACGTGGCAACAATGGGCGCCGCTATGTTTCTCGTAGATAAGGAAGTCTCACGAGAACGTGATTTCCTTCTTCCTGTAGCCATTTTCTACCGTCTGCAAAAAACCGCGAGTCGATGGGTGCCGTGGTTCTCGAGTTACAAATTTTTTTTTAAAGTTTTGAAGTCGAAATGCTGTTTTTCACCATGACTAACCTTGATTTCTGCCATTCTATAATGAGATCTAGTGATGGAGATACTGTGATATGTAGAATTTACGGCATAAGACTTAGTGAAAGTGCTGGGTAATGAAGCTTACAGTGGCCTAGATTTCGACTGGGATGAGGTTCAAGGTACGATGAGCAATGATTGGAAGAAAGTTCTGAAGAAGAAGAAGATTTTTTCCCCCGAGAGTAAATGGCTCATGTGACATTCTTCAAACTTACGATATAGCAACATATATATTTGTGTAGGAATTTTAAAAATTATTTTCATTTCATTCTTTCCTTTCCTCTCTTTTTAATTATTTTTTGAATTGAGTAACTATGTTCAAATTACGGAGTTACCTATCTTGCCGATGGTTTTTTTCGGTGTAACTAAGCTCGGATAAGTGCATACTGAAGAGGGTTGATGTTCCCCATCTGAACTTTCTGGGGATCACCTAGTACAGACACCTTCACAACCACAACCACAGAATCTTTTTCATAGAGTCAGAGGCATGCCAGTTTCTACATGTACCTCACATCATTTTTAATTCCTCTTTTCTACAACATGTGCTGGCAATGTAACGTGTCCTATCCTCTTTGTCTTTCTGTTTCTGACATCTAGACGTCTTGATGTGTTGGTGCAAAACAAGAGACTTTCCCATCACTCCCAGTTTCAGTGTCCAAAAAGCACACAAAAATGCACTGTTCTATACCTCTTTCTGAATCCATGCTTTGCATCACACAGATCTTCCTGAAGGCACTTGACCTGTCCTGGAATGAACTCTTTCCCAGCATTTTGGCAACATGTAACTTCTGTTTCAAAATAATGCATTCGGACACAGCAGTTGAGAAGAATACACTCTCTTGATCAGCAAGGTTGAATTATCATGGCCATAATTATGTTTGTTGAAACTGATTATGCTAAATTGCACTGCAACGTCTTTTACTTGACAGTAGTAAAACCGAGTACTCTCCCTTGATCACCAAGTTTGAATTTCCAAGTTCTCTCCCTTGACAATATATCGTCTGTCTGAAATTGATTGTTGGGTAAATTGCAACGCAATATAAAAAGAAGTTTTTAACCTTGAATGTCAAATATGATTCTTTTTATGTCGAAAATAAAAGTTTGTCGATAGATGTTAAAGGACTCTGGAGCTGTAAAAAGTACCTTGTACTGGAATGAAGGGAGCATCACCGAAATAAGGGGGACAAGTAACACACATAAAACAGGCTTTTCGCAGCAAATTCAATAAACAGAAACTTAAAAGGAAATGAGAGCCCTTACGAACCCAGGGGACATACATGTACCACCAACAGTACACCATCAGTGTGACTGACCTCCCTGCTCCAGAAGGAAGTTGACCACATCCCCATGCCCCCCAATCACAGCCAGGTGCAGGGCTGTCCTGGACTGGGAGTCATGGTCGCCCAACGTGTCCGTGCCCGCTATATCCAAGATCAGGCGGGTAGCAGGCAAGGACCCTGGACAATCAAGGAAAAACAACAAACCATGTCAACATTCTCTCACTATGTCCTTTGTTTTCATAACTGCAGTTTGATTTGAAATGCTTTATTTCATCAAATTCTATCTTTAATTACTGTGAAAAGTTTGATCAACTGTTCTATTGCGCTATGATAAAATGTTTCTCTCTTCTTTTCTCTTTTTTTTTTGTGTAAAAATTCTTGTTCCTTGGCAAGAACTCTCAGGTTCTACACCAGAGAGGTTTTTTTTTTTTTTTTTTTTAATGTCTTTTGGCTTGTTTATGGCTTCTGATCTGACAATTAATTTATGGCAACCACATTCAATCCTCGGGGAAGACGTCTAAATAGACACCAGCGGGGTACTTTCGTATGTCTTCTCCATCCTACTGGAAAACATAATGACCCACTCCTCTATGATGGATGAAATGTGCTGGCAAGGTGATGGTGCTTTTTTTTCAATGCATGCATACTCACACATAGAACATCAACTCAAAAGTCTTATGCGAATGACTTGAATTGCACTGTAGCTTGCACAGATGTCGACTTTGAAGAGAACAAATGATTTGAATTGGACAGATGCCAGTACAGATGCCGACTAAGAAGAGAACACCTCTAATCAGGCTGTTTTCACTCTAGAACTGACCTCAGGACCTTTGGACTGAGAGAACAGTACTTCGCCCATGGGGCAAACCACGCCCTTATTGGTTAAATAGCACCTGTGAAAGGAAAAGTGACCTGGTGGATAATGTCCACCTCACAACCCCATTTCTAGGTCCAGGTTTGTTTTCCCTTACCCCCTTTCAGGACTATCAGTACAGAAACACGACTCCCACAGCAAACCCGCTAGATTCAAAGAATATGTTTAACAATTATCTACACCCATTCGTAATGTTGAGAGCTGAACAGCTGATCCCTGAGGCACAGGAGACAAAGGTGCACTGTTGGGTGTCCTGTTTCATCACACTCCCTAAGAAAACAGTAAAAAATTGAAAATACATGCAGGAACCACCAAAAAAAAAAAAAAAAAAAAAAAAAAAAAAAGGACAAATAAGAAGCAGAGTGAGTAACAGAAAAGGGGAAATTACCAGCACATTTCCAGAAGGTCGGGATACTGTTTACATTAAAAGATCCCTAGCATCTTCGCATGTGTGCATGTGTATGTGCGTATATGTGTGTGTGCATGTGTGAGTGAGTGAGTGAGTGTGAGAGAGTGTGTGTATGTATATGTGTGTGTGTGTGTGTGTGTGTGTGTGTGTGTGTGTGTGTGTGTGTGTGTGTGTGTGTGTGCAAATCATAATAATCCTGTTATTTTCATGATAATTCAATGCCACCATCCGCACAGAGCATGAAGACACAAGAATGATGAGCATGACCGATAATACCAAGTCACAGGCTTTGAACTGCATCTAGAACTCTTTTTTTTCTGTTATCATTATCATGAATTTCATAAGTTAACTTGGAAACAAAAAAAAGTGCCAAGAACACAACTCATTTCTTTATTTTAAAAAAAAATTCATGAATATTTACAGACAAAATCAAACAAAAACATACAAAGCAAAACAAAAAAAAAAAGGGAACAGGGCAGGGTGGGAACAAGAGGATCTGTGTATCCTTATGAAAAACATACCAATCTCTGCTGCCAACATGAGCACCGTTTTGCCATCTTCATCTTTATACCTGGCACTGTCTGCGGTCAAAAGGGTCTGTTGCAACACACACAAGGAAAAGGAGTTCAATGCAAACCAGAAGCACTGAAAACACAGCACAGGTCAATCATAATAGAGCCATGCTTTCCACCCCTCTCCAACCCTCTTCCATGATTCAGCCTCTCTGATATTTTTTTTTTTCATAACTGCAAAACACATTACAGAAGCTGTTAAGGAATCTGCGAATTCCGTCATTTTCTTTCAAAACTTAACAAATATACCAAAAAGTACATTCATACTTGAATTTAAAATTTCTCTATATAAACACATTACACCTCCTAAGATAAAGCAGAGTGCATTCTGGATTTGTTCACATTCATTTTAGTTGTTGTAGTTAGTTTCTGAAGTTTTTACATTCAACCGGTTTTTAAGATCTTAAATAAAGCTAGTTTCTTTTTCTCTTTCCGAACTTGAATCTAAGCTGGCCTCAGACACTGTGATCAAGTTGACGCTGAAGAAAATTCTGTCCGATTTTGCAGAAAAATCACAATTACACAAATCAGGCATAGTCTTCCTCCCCCCCAAAAAAGAACAAACAAAAACAGACAAACAAAAAATGAAGGAAAAAAAAAAAAAGAGGAAAAAGGACAGACAGCTGCCCTCCTTACCTGCAGACATTCCAGAGGCTCTGTGCGCCGCACCGCCCAGTGCATCCAGGTGCGACCGTTGCCATCCCTTTCGATGCCGTCGTGTTCCGAGATGCAGTAGTTGGCGCGACACAGCAGCTCAAAGTGTTTGATGTGGTCCATCCGACAGGCCCACATACATGGGGTCAACCCGTCCTTGTCTCTCATGGAGGGGTCAAGGTTGTTCTCCAACAGCAGCTGAGTGGGAATGGAAACAAAACAGGCTGGGGTGAGTTTTGCGTGAAAGGGTGATTGATCACATCATAGGATGGATCGTAATTTAACCAAAAAAAAGGTCTGGATAGACTATCAAAAATGACACAGCAAATGTGTTTCAGGTACAGACAATGTTTTCAGGTACAGACAATGATCACTGAGACATCTATAGTTTCCTCATCACAAGGAACAGAGCTAACTGCCACACTGTCACTGAAATCACCTTCTTCCTCATTAAATATATTTTTTGTACAAACAAACAAACAAACGAATATCTGGAATTCCACATTTGTCCATACCCATCTGACTGAGATGAAGTTATAAAACGTGTGAAAAGAAATCCTTCTCACCACATGCTATTATGAAAATAACCTAGACATCAGGATCAGTTAGGCTGCATTCCATTTTCACAATGCTAGGTACTGCATTTAAGTATGAGAAGTTTCAACAATGTTGGTTAGAGAATTATGAAACAAGCACAAAATAAACTTGTTCTCTTAGTTCTGAATTTAACTTTAAACATTTTTCTTTCAAAGTATTGTGGAAATTGAAAAAAAAAGTTTTCAACTGGCACTGAACTGACAGTGCATTATAAAGATGATTATTTTTTTTTTTCAACAGACACTGAAGTAATGATGTTCAGTGAAGTTAAAATGTATCAATACGACTTGTTTGATGATTTGCTAGGACCGATAATAGTCTGTCCTTGGAGAAGTTATGAGTGCAATCTGTAAAATCTAAAAACAATGATGAAACACAATAAAACCACTATTTTGAAAGGAGCAAACAAACAACAAAAGGGGGGAGAGAGAGACAGAGAGAGACAGAGGATGAGAGATAACATAACTCTGACATGGTTTCTGGGTGTTGTTGATATCACACACTCATAGCTATATGTAAAAATGTGAGAAACTAGAACAATTTTTCATTATCATGATTCACCACTTAGTGAAACTGACAACAGAAAGTATTGCATTACCAAAGGGAAAAAAAAAAACAAGGTCATTAAAACCGTCCTTCTCCCCCCCCCCCCCCCCTCTTTCCCTCTTCGTCCTCCTCCCTCTTCCTGCCTACCCTCCCCCTGTTATCTAAAATTACTTAAATCCTTGAGGTAAGATAAAAATTTAAAAAAAACAACAACAAAGCTTAACTCTCTTAACAATCGGGCGCCCGCTAGCGCCCAACTGGAAATCACACAGCCAAAACGCTGAGCGCCTGCCAGCGCCCGGTAAAAACACGTGGCAACAATGGGCACCGCCATGTTTCTCGTAGAAAAGGAAGTCTCGCAAGAACGTGATTTCCTTCTTCCTGTAGCCATTTTCTACCGTTTGCAAAAAAAAACGCGCGAGTCGATGCGTGCTGTGGTTCTCGAGTTACGAATTTTTAAAGTTTTGAAGTCGAAATGCTGTTTTTTTTCACCATGGCTAACCTTGATTTCTGCCATTCTATAATGAGATTTAGTGATGGAGATACTGTGATTTGTAGAATTTATGGCATAAGACTTAATGAAAGTGCTGGGTAATGAAGCTTAGAGTGACCTAGATTTCGACTGGGATGAGGTTCCAGGTATGATGAGCAACGATTCGGAAAAAAGTTCTGAAGAAGTATTTTTTTTCCCCCCCGAGTAAATGGCTCATGTGACATT
>JADBJO010000739.1:352500-395000 GCA_016801955.1 Conus betulinus
CATTTCCCGTATTCCTACAATTTGCGGGGAAGGGGCAGCCTCAGGCGTGGAGTGCTGCTGGTAAGTGGCAGTGGTGTCCTGAATGACTTAAATGACCACCAAGGTTTTGTTTCAATTAGATTTGAGAGGTTCACATCGGTCAGCTCATGGGTCACATGGGAAAGCTGGAGACTTCTTATGATAATGGTTCCTTGTTTGTTATGTGCACATTGTGTCAGCAATGTATTGGGCAAAATTGTGCTGCAACCAGTGTAAACCATCTTAAAGTAAGATAGTGTTGCTTACAGCCCAGCCGACCGCAAAGGGCCATATATCAGGGCTGTCATCAAGTTGAAGTCAACCCACAAGTCATTATTCAAGTCATTCATTCACACAAACCTTTAAAATACACGTTCTAAAAACACACCCGGAATTCTGTTTAAAAATCTTTCTAATGTAAAATCTCAGATCAGGTGAAAAATGTTAGTCTCCCTCAGAAATTAAAAACAATCTGCACACTCCACACCAGGTGGAACATCTCTGAATAAGGTATTCATGGAGTCTGCTGTAAAATGTTTATGTATGTCATGCAATTGCAAGTCCCAACACTCTAATCTAAAAGAATATGTTTCACTGTGAGTGGTACATGACATGGAACGCACGGAGCTTCTTCACTCTTTAGAAGATATGAATGATCTAGTTGCAAAGTGAATGAGTTAAAAATGAATAGCAGTGTGCAGCTGGCAAAAAAAACATTTTCTTCTTTGCGGCCACCAGAGGTAGATGAGAGGAACTGTTTTAAGTTTGGACGGATCTGGAAAAGTTTGGAGATGTAGGCATGTTACTGCTCTGGGAACTGAAGCTGCTTTCAATGTTTGGTGCTAATCAAACAAAATTCTTTCATAGCAGTGAAAGATTGTAGGATTACTGATCAGTTGGACTGATGACGTTTGTTTGTTTGTTTGTTTATGTTGACTGACTGGCTGGTTGGTCTGACAGCTTTCCTGTTGCTGTTTATAAGCTGGAGCCTGACAAGAAAAAAAAACAAACAAACAAAAACAAACAAACAAACAACAAAAAGCTGGAGCCTGGTTGGCCATTCCAATATGTGTGTGTCTCTATATGCTGCATACAGACTTGCTCGTGTGTGTACTTTATGCACACTGCGCTTGCTCACTGTGCCCAAAAATTAGTGCCAGTGTGCTTAATATACTCATTGCATGTAAATATAATGTTCAGGACACTGCTTTTTAGTTGTGTTATAACAGAGTGATGGTAGATCACATAATGCCACATACATACTTGCAATCACAATAATAAACAAGGTGACACATGAACACAGAAACAGAGGCGACGACACAGAGATACATTTGTTGTCCATTGAATCATCACAAACTGATACTCTCAAAACAGTGAGCTTTGAGAAGAAAAGAAAGAGAGAAGAAGAAGAAGAAAGAACAAAGGAAGAAGAAGAAAGAATCTAAGAAAGATCACAATAAACCTCTATTCTTGAAAACCAAACCAAGACTTTCAGAGCAATCATGCACAAACACATTCACCTACTCAAATTCAACATCCCCCCCCCCCCTCCCCTTCCAATACCTTGCTGTATCAATTCCTGCATGATTCGGATATTGCCAGTCTTCACAGCACGGATCATGGGAGGCAGTGTTGTTAGGTTGATGCTTTCTGTGACTGACATGTTCGAAGGGAGGCGGGCATTATCCAGGTTGATCCAACGCCAGCGAAATTTGTCGGGCGCATCCACAAACGGGGTCATAGGACTAAGACCCCGGGCCGAGAGGGAAAGGGTGTTGTGGGCATTCTTCTCTTGGCTTCGAGACTGTGGACAAAGTTTCAGCATGAAATAATACGTGTATATTGTTTTTTTTTTTTTTTTTTTTTTCTAGTCAAGCTTGTATAATTACATGCGCACAAAAGACCACACAGAAATACAAACATGACCAAACCAACCAACCTGATGAAAAAAGAAAGTGAACTTTCTCAGACACAGATATTACAATACTGTCTTTCATTCTACTAGCGTAAAAATGTGTCCAGACATGCGCATATCTATGCGTATGGAAAAGTGTGTGCCGGTGCATGTGTATGCACGCGCATGTGTGTGTGTGTGTGTGTGTGTGTGTGTGTGTGTGTGTGTGTGTGTGTGTACGCTTGTAGTTGTTCATGCACACATGTGCATGTGTGTATACGGATGAATGTGTTATTTGTGTTTGTGTGTGTGTGTATGTCCATTGTCTGTATACAATGCACACTTGTAAAGAAGTTGGTCTTTTCATAAGGTATTAGCATCAATTCATTCATTACACTCATTTATTAAAAAAAATGTGATTTCCACAATTTGTCTAATCCCCATCAGCGATCAACTCAACAGGTCACACAATCAATTTCTTAACTGATAACTCATGTTCCAAGAACCACAAATTTCAATCTGTTTCCATTTCAACATCACGCGCTGCCACTGAATTCTCACCTGCAGCAGTTTGTAATATTTCTGCATATGCAGCAAGGCCAGGTTCAGGGGTGTCTCTCAGTTCTGCACACTCCACATCTTCATTCATCTTTAGCAGAAACTCATGGATGAAAGCCGCAGCCTTCTGAAAATCTGCACACCCACAGTACAGAACATATGGTAGAAACTTTTAAAAACTCAAACTCGTGGAAAGTAAAGAACGCAGCCCAAATACACAAATGATGAATGAACAAAAGAATGTAAAACAATGCTTGCTTAATACACAATGCAAAATTGATGAATGAATTTTCAAATTCAACAAATTAAGTAAAAAAAATTACACATCCAAAGAAAAGAAAAAAAAATGCACACACACAATTAAACTGTAGATACCTGGCTGTAGAAGAATAGCATTATGCAAGAAAAAAGTGAAGATAGATCAGAAGATCAGTTGCTGGGAGAGATAAAAGAGTTCTAAGGGAGGGGGGGGGAAAACTGAGCTTGATCTCATCAACCACAGGTTATGCACAGAGAAGTGTTTTAAAACACATGTGTACACACACACACACACACACACTGACATAGTCAGTCAGTTTGCCGTGCATTTTGTGCCGTCATATTGAAACAGTTTGCCATACTCTCCCTGCTACCGTATCTAGTTTAAACACTTTGCTGTGCATGACTTGCACAAGTTGCAGACATATTTGAAACAACTAAGCTGTGCATCATTTGTGCTGTCAAACTGAAATGCTTCGCCAGGCTTTGTATGTTTGATGCTGTAGCTATTACACAATGTTGTGTTTAATTTTTAAACACTGCTTTGCACTCTGTTTGGGATATTCTCCCCAACCACTTTATTTTACTGGTAATCTGCAAGTAGAACCATTTTTGGATAGAATCTATGCTGTCACTAGTGTCAGCTCTGTTTGGACATTCTCCCCAACCACTTTATTTCCCTAGTAATCTGCAAGCAGTACCACTTCTGGACAAAAACTATGCTGTCAGAGACTTCTACAGGCTTCCAAACATGGGTTTTCTTAGAATCAGTATGTTTCTGAGCCATACACAATATGTTTATTAACAGCTACATGTAACAGTAATTCAATGAGAATGCTTGATGCAATAGCTTCCCAAGTAAAAACAATTTCTTCCACATACACAAAGTTGTGTGTGTGTGTATAATAAAATCTGTAAAGACTTACTGAAACACACCCTCTGTGTGTGTGTGTGTGTGTGTGTGTGTGTGTGTGTGTGTGTGTGTGTGTGTGTGTGTGTGTGTGTGTGTGTGTGTGTGTGTGTGTGTGTGTGCAGTGTAGGTGAAGGGAAAGTTGGAACAAGAATGAGGGATGTGGGAGAGAGTCGCTGGCTGAAGAAAAATAAAGTGCATCACAATTAACAACACAGATTTGTTTTCAAACATCAAGAACTGAACTTCAGAGCTTCATTTCGTGATTTACACATAGTATAAATTTATGTGGATCTGTGGGAACAGTGCTGTGTAACCCGTGTTTCACTACTGACATTATCCTATGGGAAGACTGTGAAGCAGAACTAAGTACTCCACAAATTCATTATCTTAGTATCAAGCTGGAGAAATTGATATCTGGTACAATGTAAAACGAAAGTCAGCTCAGAGAAAAGTGACATCTCTATCCACAATTTCCCAGTCAACTTCATGCTGAATGGACACACTCTAGAAGAGTGGTGGATCACTTGAAGTGTCCTGGACCCCTTCAGATTACGCAACGGCAGAAGCTCTATGAAAGATCAAGACAAGGCTCATACTGGGGGGCTCGGCTATGAGAACACTCACCATCATCTGGAAAAAACAAGGATATACTTGAAATTCAAAGCATCAGTTTCTTTGAGACAGTAACACTTCAGTGTAAGATATCCATCCTTTTTTATGGATGCATACTGCCAGAGGTGCACACCGAATATTACACCCTTTTTCAAACACATCTTTAGTACACGCTCTTTGCAAGAAGAAGGACAAGAGAGATGATGGGAAGATGCCATGCTGCACTGTTAACACACTGACCGGCAGACATGAACCTCCACAGCACAGCGCAGGTACTGTAGTAAAGGAGGTACCCAACTGCAGCACACACTTTCAGGAACTTTTTGTGGATAGTGCTGTTTCATAACCCCTACGGGAAATTTTCTTCAGATCATTTAAAGTTTTTAGTTAGGACTATGCTGATTGCCTTGCCGAGGCAAGCATAATGACCGAGAAAAAAAGGTTGTTTGATTGTCACATGCGCTATTGGCAGGCAGTGGGCTGGGGGAAGGGAGGCAAGCAGAAAGCCTCAGGGAAGGAGCAGGGGAAGGCGACTGCCTGCTGGTACAATTTGTGCTTAGTGGTCCAAGTTATTAGGGCAGTGATGCTACGGTACCCTCTCTGTCTCCCTTCCAGTAAATGGGAACCTGAACCAGTTTTTGGAGATTAAAGGTGGTGGAAGGAGAGGATAGGTCCACATTCAATCATGCATGCCCTAGGCACAGTGACTATGAATTCACTGCCCCTGTGCCCTACAGGCTACTGGAACTTAACTTACTTCATTTTCTTTTAGTATCATTTGGGTGATCTCACATGTCATTACTTTGATCAGGAAAAAAAAACAAGCACAGTTTGTGCTCAGGCACTGCTGACCACTGGTGCAATGAACCTGTGCCTAAGCAATGCAAAGGCAACAGACCTGGTGTACTTGAAAAAGTCCAACTGTTATGACTTGACTTCAAAAGTATGCAACAATTACTTGTCATATAACATGTAGAGTTGTTCACATCTAAGCAGATGACTGTCCTGACATTTTGAGTTGAAACTGAGTATCCAATCTGTTCATTTAGTGATTTACAAATGCTGCAATGTTTTACTTATCAAAGCATCAAATTCCTATAGCACATCACACTAAGTTCTATAATCATCCTAAGTAACTACATGGCAATAACCATGCATTTCATACTAATAATAATGATGATTATTTATGGCGCTTCATCTTACATTAAGCCCTAAGCACTTACAACTATACTAAAAAGGTTGAAGAAAACATAAAACATAAAGATGAATATTGCAATAACTACTATGCATCTACAAACAAGGGTGCATAATGACACCCACCCACGCACACACGCACACACAAAGAACACATGATCCCACACACACTGTTGCACAACAACGGATACAACAGCATGTGCACACACACACACATGAGCGCACGTCCACACACACACACACAGTCACACACACATTAGTTGCAGAATCTATTTGATGGGCAAAGGAAGGGGAAGAAAGAACTGTTATTGATAAGTGAAGAGGGTTGTTTTAAGATGATGCCTTGAAGGAAGACAGAGAGTTTGAACTACGCAAAGATATTGGGAGTTTATTCCCAGAAACCACACCCTGAAAAAGACAAAGAACAGTCGCCATCGAAATCGCGGGGATTTTGAGCAGAATGTTGTTGGTAGAAGAACACAACTGCCTAGAAGGAACATAGAGATGAGGGAGATCAGAAAGGTAGGTAGGAGCTAAGCCATTCAAAGATTTAGTGTTGAGTAAAAAACAGTTTGTAGTCTATGCGTTATTCGACTGGCAGCCAGTGAAGAGAAAGAAGTAAGGGAGTGACATGAGAAAATCTGAGTTGTCTGAAAATCAAACGAGCAGCACTGTTTTGTACTTTCTGGAGAAGACTAAGAAGATTCTGAGGACAGCCAGCTAAACGAGAATTACAGTAATCGTCTAGATAGAATGAAGGCAAAATATATCCATTCCTGCATTGCAGATTTTGTGCCCAAACTAGCCATGCAGGCGAGACTGCTCAGACTGTAAACTCGGAAAGGTTGAATATAAGAGCATGTGACAGGAGGGAACAGAAATTATAGTTCACATGCTAAGTTCTAATCACTTAGTAACGTTTTGAATGTATTAAGTATACACAAGCGAAGCGGATAAACGTTTACATTTGATTAAATTTTGAACAGTTTACTGTGCGATGACTCGCTGACAATCAACCTACTATTACTAATTAAAAGGGTTTTTTTTTAATTACTACAATGTAAATGAATAATACATATATCAACTACAACCACTAGTTAAATATTCTATTCTTAAGCATGAGAAAGAACAACACTGGGCAACTTTAGAAACATATCAACAAAGAGGGGTTAAATTCACACACACTGTGTGCTAATTTAAACAAGAGTGCAGAGGCCGTAACTGGGATAAACAAATATGGCGACTGGGCACTCACCTCGTCGCTTTATCACCATTTTGATTTACGTTTCTTTCTTTTCCACATGATGTCCAATGAAAGTACAATCACCATGACGCTTTACATCCATGCTGAAAAGCACAAGCGTGCAAAATTTGTCTAGCCCATGCTTGTTTAAGTTTCTGCTTGAAAGCAACTTGAAAGGGTCGCAAACTTCAAACAGCCTCGCTTTCGGTCGAGTGGTGATTGTTTTCCGCCCATTTGCTCAGGAATATAAAAAAATAGTTTGGAAAGCCAAATGATATATCACATTATGAAGCTGTTTATTTTGTGATTGGTCATATTTTTGCACAGGCACTATAGTTATCAATGAAACTGTTTCATGTTGTGTGCAAGCAGACTTCATGTGTGACTGCTCATAGTTTATGGAGTCAATGTCTGTGGATCCTCACTTGTATTCATACGCCCTTCACTACGGCCGCCATCTTAAACAAGTCGGAAGCACAAAGCTAGCTTGGCGAAAATCGTTTATCATCTGCAAGAATTGAAACAGTACACCGTTTCTAAACATCTCATCATAGACACGAGTCTTTCTTGTAATGGCCGATACAGATAAATTGAATATCGACAGTATTATAGCAAGATTATTGGAAGGTAAGTAACGCAGGTAATGGTGAAAACAGTTACGAAGTCTTCACAGTGTTTTTATTTGCTATACATTTGTGTGCCTTGTGCATTTCATGTTGTGTGCATTATGAACAGATTACAATGTCAGAGTTAATGTTGACTGTTTTTCTACAGCTTACCTCTAAAGTTCACTGACGAAGAGTAAATTTGGAAATTGTCGTTCGAAGTTGTACTACTGGATCTCGTCTAAGAGCTAGTAACTTCAGGCCTTGAGCCATTTGTCGTTTTAGTCAAGATTTATTAAAATGTTGGTTTGCAGCTACTTTCTTCCCAGTTCTGCCATGGGCAGAACGATTCGTGACTGTGCCCTATTCGTTTTCCCCCCATTTAATCCAGGACAGTGATTTAATGGCTTGTAAATTGATGCAATAACTTGTAAGCTCTATTTTCTACCCGATTTCCACCTTCAAAATTATGATTCATACAATCGACCGCGACGACTGACTTGACTTTGAAAAAACACCACCAGCTAAAGCAGATAATTGTTAATATATGTTGATTTTTGTCATGGGCAATATTTTGAAATGCATAAATGATGTTATTACGAATTTGACACGGACCCTGATGCACGGTGGTAATAATGGATAGACCAACCATATAAATATAAGATTTGAAATTTAAACAATTTTAGCCTCCATAATATTAATAAACCTACTGATTTCAGATATACATTATCTCAGTAGCTATGTGTTGAAAAAAAGTTTTTCCCCCATTCTAATCAGATTTCCTCAAAGTGTAGTCTTTGAATATCAAGGCCACATCAGTTTTAAAAAAAAATTGCATTATGTTATTGGCTGTTGCATGTGATGCTGCACCATAATGTGATCAGTAATATCAAAATGGCAAGAAAAAAACTATTGAGAAACTACATCTATCATAGTATCAATATGAGAGTTTGCATCACTACTTATCTTGGCAAAGGAGAGAACTGGTAGGTCTTTTGCCCGACAGTCTTTCTTTTTTTTTTTTTTTTCATTCTAGGCTCCCTATAGTTGTTGCACATGGTAGATCCTAGCAGTAGCACCCCCAGCTTTGCAAATTTAAAGACTTCCAGGCCAAGATGGTGAAGGGTCCTTGACTCCCAGCGCTGTCACTTGTCACGTGACTTGTGTCTGGATGTGACTAATGTATGATTTTCTATTTCTGGTCATGATTAGTTTCCTTTCACTAAAGTTTCAGTTTCATTAAAAGGCTCACAGGACATTACCCTCTCTCTCTCTCTCTCTCTCTCTCTCTCACTGTGTGTCTCTCAGTGGGTCCTTGCACACCGTGCATTGCATTTGCAATCTTCAAGGGTCTGAGAACTCCCAGATATATTTTAAATAAAAGGTGCTTGACTCCCAGTACAGTTTGAATGCTTGTGACAGTTAACTTTTTACTGTTTTTTAATGTTTTTCACTACAGTTCCAGTTTCATCAAGTAGGACTCCCCACCCCCCCCTCTCTCTCTCTCTCTCTCTGCCCTACCTCTTCTTACACTTTGAATCTTTCCTGTCACATGAAAGAAAAATAAACATGTAGTTCAGCAGGAACAAGAATTGAAGAAATCAACTTATATACAGTACAGTTGGTAACAAAGCAAATTCAACATTTGTTGTAGTTTTTGTGTACTTAGATTTTTTTTTTTTTGCCTCAGAACGGTTGTGAAAATATAACTGGACTTATCTGCATACTTTTTAGAAGTGTAATGTGTGGCAGTTTATTTTAAACAAGTGTATATTATGCCACAAACATATCAGGTGATCACTTGCTACTACTGCAGTAGTAGTCAAGGGTTTTTGCTATTTTGGCTCAGGCAAAAACACTTTGGTTTAACTAAGGATGATTCATTCAAGGCATTTAAACATGAAGAAAGTTGATTATTGGTTTAAGGATGATTCATTCAAGGCATTTAAACATGAAGAAAGTTGATTATGAATGAGAAGAAACAAGTTTAGATGGAGACTAGATCAGTAGATGACGGTCAGTGTTAAAACAGAAAGATTTTCCTTTCACCTATAACAAACAAACAAACAAGCAGCCAGTTTTGGATTTCAAATAAAGTGGAACCAGAAATCTGTACTTCAACAATTGTGATATAGTTAATATCAGTGAATTACGGCAGAATTTGCCAAGTGCTGGTTTTTAGGCCCCATCCTGAGTGATGTTGATCTGTGTTCTTTCAGGTCTAAAGAGATCTTTATGAGAGGGCAAATTGCCTGAACTAGCAGTGATAATTATTTCAAAAAATTAGAGTGTCAGACTTGTGTCATGAAAAATTTGTGTACAAATTTCGGGGGGGGGGGGGGGGGGGGGGGGGGGGTGTCAGGTAATATCAGGGAGATCACATAGAAAATGTGCTGAAAACACACATATGCATGCACACGCACGCACACACACACACACACACACACACACACACACACACACACACACACACACACACACACACACACACACACACACTATACAAATACACAGAGAATAAGACAGAAATGAATAAGAAGTGCTAATAATAAAGTTGATAAAACATGCCAAATTATACTACTAACATTTATTCAATTTTGTGTTCCAGTGTTACTGTTAATAAAGTGTCAGCTTAAGTGAATAAATGTAAATACCTACACGATCACAGTGTCAGGATTTTAACTGCGAAACTTGATATGTGGGATGGCTTCTTCAATTATCGTTTCAGAATTTCCACTGCGTTGGCTATTTCCATCTATGTTGAGATAGTTTATTGCTTGACCATATTCCAGTCATCGTGCAATATTATCAGAAGCATGGTGACAAACAAGAGGCAAATGATGAATATTCATGGAACCTTCAACGAAACTCGGTTGGTCGGCTACTGTTGCACTCTGTACAGCACATTAGTATGTCCACAATGAAGCGATTTTAATTATCCAGCTGGCCATGCCGTATAGATTGCTCAACTTGCTCACTGGATTGTCTCATGCCCAACTGTCAATTTTGACTTCAGGAAGTCCAATTTTAGATGGTTTTCCCATGCTTTTCATGCTTGCTGAATCACTTGGTTTTGTAGTGCAATTATAAGTAAGCAGGGCAGTCTGTTTTGATGACTTCTGTTGGTTTTCGTATGAAGTTGTTCATCAGTTTAGAACATTCTGAAACATTGAGGAAAGTTGTTTTTGCTCAACTTTGATCATGGCAGATGGGCAGAAAAGTGCCTTTGTGAGATGTTGATTGGAGCTGTAAAATGTACAGGAGAAAATCATTGCATCACAGTAAATGTTACTACGTTTGAGTGCCACCCTGGCCTGAATTCTAGTGCGCCAGATGGGAATTTTTATGTCAGAGACGAACATTTGTTCATAATAATTAACGCTGACCAGTGTGAGAAACGCCATCATTTCATGGGAACAGTCTGTTAAATCTTTTTGGTCTTTTCAAGAGAGCTGGTAAAAAAAAAAAACTTTACTCAAACCAGTGCTTTTGGTGCCTCTCACAGAGTCCATCTACCGAAACATTAAAGTGCATGTTCATTGGCAAAACCTCCAGCTGCAGTTGCGTTGCTATAGGTCTATTGAGTTCTTAAGTTAATATAGAGCTCACAACCTTGCTGGGCACAGAGCTGTTTTGGGTACCTTAAGTCATTCTGGCTGCCTCCTTTAATCATGAGACCAGGACAAAAAAGCAGACGACAACCAAGCAGACATGATGCAAGACGTTGGCTTGCAGTAATGTAGTGCTTACTTCGACCTGCTTATTCACATGCATTCAAGACCCTCTCTGAAAATGTTTTTTGCACTCTTTCCTGCTTCTACCGTGAACAGGAAAAACGGACACATGAAATGGGAAGCCTTCTGTTTAAAAGGGTAAACATCAGTGCGGAAGTAAGATACGGTTTTAGACGTACACATACTTGGAATTAAAACCAGAACATGTGAGTCCTGTTAACTTATTCAATGCAACTAACTTCACAAAAGTTGCCTCCATATTTCACAGCATGTTGCCGGTATTATCTCAGCACACAAGAAGATCATCATTAGCAAGTTGCAATTAAGATTAGTTTTGTCAACTTTGAGCTGAAAAAATAAGAATCTTAGGGGCAACTCTGTCAATACTAATTTGAATTTTAAAAGATATCTGCTGTGCTTTTGTAGTTGTGGAAAAAAAATATTTGTGGAAAAAAAATATTATTTTTTTAAAGACTATAATCAGGTGTCCTCTGGAATGTGCTGTGGCTACAGCGTTCTTAGTGTATACATTTATGGACAGGGTATAGTGGGTTGTGTTGATAGAGCTGAAAAGGTAAAACATTGTCAATCAGACAATTGGTGAAATATATGGTTATAGGTCTGCATACTTTAGTTTGGAAACCACCAAATTTGAAAACAAGACTAAGCTAAGCTTATAATTTGATCTTTTTTGTACCTCTGTTTTGACTTGGCTTTCAAATCCAACATCAAACTGATCATAAGTTTCCAGTTTTGTTTCCAGCAAAAAAGCACACCAACAATTCATCAGATTGCCATATAATAGATTTTCAGCCTGTGTAAATTTTATTGTAAAGAACGGAAAAGCACGCTTGAAAACTGAGCAGGAGTCCGGCAAGATGTTCCTTCAAGCAAATGGGGGTGAATTATGTCATGCAAGGAATGAATTTTGGTTGAATTCCCAGTGCAGTGTTTGTCATATTCGTTCTTACTGTATGCGCTTGGAAATTTGGAGACAAGATGTCTTTCATGAACAGAAACGACTGTTTCTGTGTATTTTTCAGATTCCAACAATTTGATATGGTAGATGAAATATGTGAAAAATGTCAAACAATCACGTAATTTCTAAATGGCACAGGATGTAATAAGAATGGAACCTCCCCGGCGATTCTGTTGTAATGTGTTTCTGGAAATCCAGCTTCATTTGAAGCCTTACCGCCTTGCTCCACTAGATGAGTAGACTATCATCATAACTAGATAGTGTATATTTAAACTGTCAGATCAGTCTAAATGGTGTATTGACACTTGACATAACCAAGTTCAACAGCTGGATGTTTGAGTCCACCATAGGAGATAATTCTTTGCCTGAAAGAGATCTTTCTCGTCTTGTTCCATACCACTAGTAATTTGAATATTAATCAGTGGTTAGATTTGCCAGTCTGACTTTAGAAACATTCTCCTCTTTCCCGCTACAAGTCCGCATCACATCCATTTGTTGTCATCAGACAGGATTGCTATACACCATTGTCATAGTTTAGAAGCCCCCCTTTGTGTCGGTAAAGTTGATTGGCATTCCAAGAATAGAATAATTGTCGATTCAGTGCCAGTGGATGTGATGTGGACCAGTGAACCCATATGATTCTCTACACACATTTGGCAAAAATAAAATGAATAAGTTGAAGTTGAAAAAGGAATAACGTTTTTCCTGTAATTGTTCATGACATCAACTGATGCAATCACAGACAGACTGGCTTTTACCCATGAGAGCCAATTCAGTTAGACTGAAACAGAAGGGGACTTCTAAACTTATACATTTTCCAGTTTGTTTGTTTTTTGATAATCTGAAGCATAAACTTGCGAAGGTGGAGAGCACTTGGTAATCTGCTCTTTCTGCCCCCTCCCCCACCCCTGCCCTTTGCTTGCTTGCTCTCTGTATTTACTGTGTTTGTTTGCTCCTTCCTCTCTCTGATTATGTGTGTGCGGTCTCTCTCTCTCTCTCTCTCTCTCTCTCTCTCTCTCTCTCTCTCTCTCTCTCTCTCTCTCTCTGATTATGTGTGTAAGAAAACTTAATTTCTGATTTGGACATATCTGGAGAAACTACAGACAAAGGAGTTGTTCGATCAGATCTATTCAAACTCTGTAACTTTATTATATAAGGATGAGAAAGAAATGCGAGAGGCTCAACAGAAATCATATACTGTCATTTTGTACAAATATGTCTTTCGCAGTGAACAGACTATTTTACCCCCTTGATTTTCAGTCAGTAAAGGTAATTTTGCATCAAAATTAAATTGCGAGCAGAACATACAACAAACACTTCGCAAATATGACAAATATGCAAACATAAAAACTATCCCTTCTAGTTATAAGTTTGCAAATATGACATATATGCAAACATAAAACTATCCCTTCTAATTTTACACTATGCTTATCAAGTGTTTTGGTCTAATTGGTACAGCTTGTAACTTTTCTCAGAAATAGAAAGTGATCAGAATTGTCTGTTTTGTATCAAGTGTAGACAAGTCTTATCAGAGATAAACCTTTCATGGTTCAAGTGAGACCTGTCAGTCCAGGCAGAGAGTCCTAGGGACTCTTTCTGATTAATTCCTTAGGGAACCTTGATTCCTCCATCCCTGGACCTTCTACTTCATAACTTTTGGCAAGAGTAAGTTTTGATGATGATCGCCATCACCATGTCCCTCCTGTCTGGGGGAATACAAGCAAAGTTTATCAAGTAGTAACAGATGTAGGTAACTCTATAAAAATGTTCTCAGCAGATAAGTGGGTCATAATGATAAAATTGGGGGGGTACACACACACACACACACAACACACACAACACACGTGTTTATATGAGCATCAAGTTGTCACATACGAGTATGAAAAACCACTTCCTTGTTGATGATTTGGATAACTTCTCTTTTGCAGTACGTGGCTCTCGACCAGGGAAGAATGTTCAGCTTACAGAGTCTGAGATTAGAGGACTGTGCTTGAAGTCTCGAGAAATTTTCCTCAGCCAGCCTATCTGCTTGAGTTGGAAGCTCCACTGAAGATATGTGGTATGTAAGCATGAGTCGTGGAACTTACTCAGACTATCGGTGTATTATTATGTTGAAGTCTAATCTTGTGTCAAAATTCTCTTGATTTTTTGTGTTTCTTTTTTTCTGTCTCCTCAATTTCTTTTTTAGATGTGTTTTTTCCTTCAATGAAACGTCTTCCAAATGAAAGTAGAAAGTGGAAGACAAACTCATTTTAGGGATTAAAATTTGCTAGGTCAGAAAATATACCTGTTTATAAAAATTTAGCATCATCTACTGCTACAGGTTGCCTTAAGTGCTGTCCTAGTAAATGTGTCGTAAATGTGTTTGCAGGTGACATTCACGGTCAGTACTACGACGACTTGCTGAGATTGTTTGAGTATGGAGGCTTCCCTCCAGAGAGCAACTACCTGTTCCTGGGTGACTATGTTGACCGTGGAAAGCAGTCTCTGGAAACCATCTGTCTCTTGCTGGCATACAAGATAAAGTACCCAGAGAATTTCTTCTTGCTGCGGGGCAACCATGAGTGTGCCAGCATCAACCGAATCTATGGCTTCTATGATGAGTGTAGTTGTCCCTGTTTCTTGACATGCATTAAGTGAAAGGGTGCTCATGGGGTATGGTGTATGCTTAGTAATTGAAAAGAGAGAGCAGAGCAGCTACTTGGTTCTCAGTGCAAGATGAAGAAAATGGATGTTTGTTCAGAGTGAAATGCTGTCGTAAATGCTCAACCGTAGGTTTGAAACTGTGTGATCATGATATTCATTAGTGATTTCTCTGTCTTTGAACCTATCAGAGGTCTTTAACATTGGTACAGTTGTTTGTAAACACATCATTTATTAATTGGAGCAGCTGCTCTTCGAAATAGACTATGGGGGGGGGAAAGGGTGTGTGTGTCTTTTAAACATTGTACTCTAGATTGTTCAAAATGTATGTTAGGCTGATGTAAACTGTTGATCCTGTCAATTTGATATTCAATCCAAATTAAAGGCATTTGAATACTTTTTTTTTTAAAAACAAGTACGGAACCATTGATGTGATGGCCCAGCTCCATGCACATTAAATTAAGGTATAAATATACAGTTACGTTTTCTTTAATAAACCGATTTGTACTTCTGAAAACATTCAATATACCGCTCTAAATGAAATTAGGGTACTGCAGCTGAGCGGTACTTTGAGGCTTATGTAGGTGGTAGGACTTGTTTGTGTCTTGCAGTATGTTTGTTTCTAATTTTAGAAAAACAAGGTAATGATTAGGAGGTATTGATTGCAGGCAAAAGAAGGTACAACATCAAGTTGTGGAAGACCTTTACTGACTGTTTCAACTGTCTGCCCATTGCGGCCATCATTGATGAGAAGATCTTCTGCTGTCATGGAGGTTTGTTTAGTACAGTCTTCAGTCACTTCCTATGTACTGGTTGAATGTTTGATGAAGAAAGTATGCAGTGGGGAAATTTAAGGTTTATTTTCATCTTCAGCTTGGAGGCATATGTGTTTTAAATATGTGTGAAAAGAAACATGCAGAGCTGCAGTCTTCAAGAGAAGGACAAATTGTGTCATGTTGGTTGCAGAATTTATCTAAAAACAGTCCATCACCAGAAGCTGTGGAGTTAAGCAGTAACAAGAAGTTTTGATTGTTTACTTCTGGTGTAGTCGCTTCTGTGGTGAAGGGTACAAGAATATAGTGTACATCGGAAAAAGATAAATTAAGAAAAGAAAAAAATATGGAGTACTTAATCATCAAAATGGTTACTGAAACTTGAAAACTGTAGAAACCCATGTGCAAATGGTTGGAAATGGAATGGCTGGATGAAGTGGCTCACACATATTGGTGCCCACACATATTGCTTCTAAAAGATTTAACTTTGCTGTTGCATGCAATTTATTATGTTCTGTGGTGTTCAAATCTTAGAAAATTAGCTACAGTGGAGAAGAACATTATTACACGAATGATCCAGTAGACATACAAACATGGATCACACTTGTTCGCAGTGCAAAGGTGTGAGAGGACCACACCACTGCTTGTACCAATATCAAAACAAGAAAAAAGAAAGAAAAAACGACCTGTTTGTGTGATAATTTTTTTGATATGGTGGAGAGTGATAGATAAATGGCAGATGCTTTCGGTTTAGCCTTGTTTCGTCTGTCTCAGCCCATGACTTCAAACAGTGGTTGCTCCTATTGCCACTCTCGCCTCTGAACAGAAATTAGAAATGAAGAAATGAATTTTATAAAGGCTGCAAAATGGGTTGCTTCTGTGCTTTTCAAGCAGTTCACAAGCACACCTGGAGCATGGCATGAGACATTTGAGTTGTGTTTATAATCCCATCTGTTCAGCTTTATAGTATGAATGTATGTAGATGATTATTTGATGTACTGTTTATCTCATGAAAGGGCCATGTGTGGTTGGCGTGGTTTTACTGAAAGTCAGAATGGAAACCCTTGTATACTTTACAGGCTTGAGCCCTGACTTGCAGTCTATGGAGCAGATCCGTCGCATCATGCGTCCCACAGATGTGCCGGACCAGGGCTTGTTGTGCGACTTGCTGTGGTCAGACCCTGACAAGGAGACCATGGGATGGGGGGGAGAATGACCGTGGTGTGTCCTTCACCTTTGGGGCGGAGGTGGTGGCCAAGTTCCTTCACAAGCATGACCTGGATCTTATATGCCGTGCTCATCAGGTATGTTGGTGTTACAGTGCCCTTTTGAATTCAGAGATGTGATAACCTAAAGGTAAAATGCTTTTTTTTTTTTTTTTTTAGTAACTGAGCTACAGTGCTTCAGCTGTGCATTGGTATCGCAGATACTATGCAAGAACATGAAGGGATAGCGGTAATTGCACATGGCATTCCCTTAGTGCTTTTTCCCCCTTGATTGGCCAGTTTTGAACATCCGCCTGAAGTATATTTTGTTCAGGAGAACATTTTCCAGACTTCAAATGATGATTTAAGGAAGATCAAAAGTATACAAAGTAGCTGGCTGGTAAATGTTATAAGGGAGGTGGGGGGGAGAACTTCTGAAAGACATCAAAGAGACATCAAAACTTGATATTGTGTTTTGCCAGGGGTCTGGCTGCAAGATGAAAAATAGTCCAAGTCTAAGGTATTTCTGTTGGCGCGTTGATGCAGAAAAGATATTACAAATGTTTCAGGTGTATATTTAATGAAGGGTTGTGCAGAACTTTCTGATGTCTGACATGATATAAATTGAGATTTCCAAATGGTAGGTAAGGGAAGGTGAGAGATATCCCGATGGTAGTTAAGGGAAGGTAATGTTGCTTACAGCCCAGCCAACTACAAAGGGCTATACCAGGGCTCCAAACCGTAGAGCATTGCATATAATCTGTCGGAAACAATCTAGAAAATGACAATGACTTTCCCATCCTACCATCCAAACTTTTATATGGAGGATACAAATGCCTCTGTTTTGATGGAAAACCTTACTAAAGTGAGGTTGGCATTGTCGGACATGGTGTACTTTCCCAGAATAGCTTTATTTGTTATTGAAAAACGCAAAGCTGCCAACATTTGATTTGTGCACTATATGCAAGTTCACATCTGGCCATGTCCTAGTCTAGAAGCCCCAGTGTGCGTCAATCTGATTGATTCTCGCACTCAGAAAAAGGGGGGCTTTTCTGTCCATAAGAGGGCTGATTCAGTAGTGTTGACAGGGGGGGAGCATCTAAAATTTCTGGTGGTCTGCACAGCTTCAGGTTTGTAAGAAATACTGTTAGTGCATGTGAAAGTCTGGAAACTTGCTGGCATGTCAGTTGTGCTCTTTTCAGCTGATTTCCTCCTTTATTCCCAGTTAATTTTTTTTTTGGTTAAAGTACATTTGTTGTTCTTTCCTATTTTTCTGTGAAATTCTTGGTGGCCTGATGTTTTTCACTCTTAAGTGTTATCATTTAAGTTAACAATCAACATAAAGTAAAACTGCAGTATAGTGTTCTTATGTGAATAAGATACAAACAACAATGGTGTATTTTGTATACTTTTGTTATATGTGTTCTGTGAATTAAAAGAAAAAAACAAGAGTGATGTATCATACTTCAGTATGCATTCATTATATCTAAAACAACTGATCTGATGGCTGTGTTCAGGTGGTTGAAGATGGATACGAGTTCTTTGCCAAGCGTCAGCTAGTCACCCTCTTCTCAGCCCCCAATTACTGTGGGGAGTTTGACAATGCTGGTGCCATGATGTCCGTGGATGAGACTCTGATGTGCTCCTTCCAGGTATGCATTCACTCCCCTTTGTTGTACATTGTAATATCTATGGTCATGTTCTTGACATTTTATCAAAATGATCCATTTTGTGATCATTTTTTCCTCCAAAACACAGCTGACTTTTTTTTTTTTTTTTTTTTCTTTTTTTTAAATGCTACCTTTACATCACCTTCAGTATATTACCAGTTTTTGGAGAAGAAAGAAAAGAATCTTTCTCTGTAAATCTGTCTGAATTTGTACTTTGAACAGATTGGCGGATCGTGTGAAGTGTAGTTCTGTGCTTAGCAGTTTTAGATCGTTTTCGAGTAGTAGTAGTTTTTAAAAAAAAAATTTTTTTAAATGCCTGTCTGTAGTGGTTCTTTTGAACATACATACTTCAACAGCACATGCTGACTGACCCCACAACCCTACATGCAGTGATGGACTTGGCTGCAGAGGTAACGTTTGGGGGAGAAAAAGGGGAAAACAGAGAGAGCTGGGTGCTAGAAGGTTGGAGCAGCAGATGTGTTTGAAAATGAGACGGGGCATTTTCATAGCGTGTTGGGGGGGGGGGGGGGGGGGGGGGGGGGGGGGGGGGGGGGGGTTAGAACTATTTTTTGACATCATCTTACACACACAAACACACACACACACAAATCCAAATCAAGGTTAGGAACTTGGTATAAAGAACACAAGAATGGTGCCAGCAGAAACTGAATGTGTTTCTGTACTTGTGATCGGGCATTTCAACCACAGAAGAGTGCTTGTTTATGGCAATAGTCTGTAATGTGTGTCTGCTGGGCATGGTTTTTTAGTACAGGCTTGGTACAATATGTGTTCAGAGTTCACCCACATTTGACAGAGACAAGAGAATGTTATTGAGCCCCAGCCAGGTGGCCCAGGCTTTCACACGGGGTTTGGAATGGGGTCTTTTGAGCATTTGTTAATTCAAGGGGGCATTTTCAAGTCTTCGAATGTCTTTGAAAATCATAAAGTCTTTGAAAAGTGTGAATTTATGTTCATTGTCGATGTTGAGTTAGAGGAGAGGAATCTGAAGGGAAAGAGGAGAGAGGAAAACAAATGCAACATTAGTAGGAAATGTGGGCGTCCTGCTCAAAAGAGATGATTCAAGATACACCTACAGTGCACTGGGTCTTTTTTCTGCTTTGGCCAGGCATAACACCAAATCACAGATGTACATGCATGTAAAATGTCGGGGTTTTTGTTGTTGTTGTTTGTTTGTAAAGAATGTCTTGTCAAGCCTATGCACAAACTAGTGTAAAGTTCTTTGCACTGTCATACCCAGAGAAGCAGGAAACAAATAGAAGGCAAAGAAAGATGAGGAAAGTGAGATGATCAAAACAAGAACTTAACTTGGATGTAAGAGAAAAGAAAGCATGCCAGGGGAAAGATCATGGTCGTCATCCAGCATGGGTTAGTGTCCAGGCAGCTAAGAATGCTGAGTAGAATGGGCAGCTTTCTCTGACAGCAGAGTTGAATGTTTTAAGAAAAGGGTCAAAACGAAAAGCCAGTGAACTGGGAAAAGTCTCTGGAAATATCGTGGATGATGAAATGGAAAAGTTGAGTACTTAGGTGCAACAGCTTATTATGCTTTGTGGAATCAGCCAGTGCTGGTACATCTTGCATGTTACACTGAACTGTCTGGAGACAAAAGTTGCAACACACACTGACATGTAAACACAAAAATGTTCAGTAGCAATAGACAGCTGAGACAAATGGCATACTTCATATGAAGAAAAAGGTCAGTGTTCTTTCTGTACCTCTGTTCACCTGTTACTTCAGAATTAGTTTGTGCTTAGTTAGAAAAGGCTGAAAACACTGTGACTGTTAGCCTGACAGCCTGTAATGTAAGAGCACTTGCATGCCTTATCAATTGAAGGCCCTAGACAGCTAAATATACTGAAAGGAAGAGTTCAGGTTTGGTATGAGTAGTATGACAGCAACATTTACACAGTTCTTGAATTCAGTGTCTGTAACTGGAAATGATGTCAGTTTTTAGAGGTATGCAGATCTCTGAATTTAGTTCCAAATAGTCTTATGAAAAGTTTGTGATTTTTTGGAGTGAACTGTCTGTAGGAACCCTGTCATTGTCAGAATGATAGACATTCAAAATGCACAGAAGATTGTCAGTCAGATGTCTGAAACACACAGGATAATACATTCAGGGTGTGTTCAGTTCAGAAATGGGTTGTAATCATAACTGATTTATGTACTGTTCTGTGTAAAATGTGAACTGCATGCAGGGATGGGAATTCTGCTGGTTGTTATTTTTCTCTCTCTGTCCTCTTCATTTTTCTTTCTTTCAGGTAAAAAAAAAAAAAAAAAAAAAAAAAAATTCAGGTAGGGGAATGGGGGTGGGGTACAAAAGAGAAATGCTGACAGTCAGTTGCTTATTTCATTCTGTTTTTGCGAAGCAGTAAAATGACTTTTTTTTTTTTGATCTGGCACCATATCCTGCAATATTATTCTTCTCTCTCTTTCTCCCCCCCCTCTTTCCAGAAATTTGATGCTCTTTCTCCTCTTTGTGAGTTTATGCAAGAGGATTTGGCTTGCAGTGTGAATTATTAAGAATGATTCATATTCTCCTTCTCCTTAAATGGGATTTGAAAGTAACCTTGTTTCCGCAGTTTCCAAACCCTTCATTCAGTTCTTAGATTACCCTGATTAGATATTTTATGTAGGCTGGATATAAAATGTCCGGGGGAGCATACACACCCGCTCCTTCCACCTCCAGATTTTTCTTTCCATCAGGTTTAGTGCATGTATCCACGAATGTTTATAGTTCCTCGTACACACAGATGTGTATCCACTTGAGCATGATTTTATGTATGTTAAGAAGTAGTAATTGTAAATTGTAGTTAATTGTATTGCTGTTTGGCAAAATGGAGACATTCTTTTTACTGTCATGTTAAATGTTATTAGCAAACATTACACAGTATGAAATAAAGGAAAAAAAGTAGTATCCATTCAGAAGAGCAGTTGGCCATTGTCAATATTTGCATTCCAGAGCAATTCTTGATGAAAATTTTAAAGTGTATGCACGTGCATGCTGACAGTTTTATCAAGCATCTGTGGTGTGTGGTGTGCAGATTTTGAAACCTGCAGACAAGAAGAAGTTCCCCTATGGGGGCTTAAACCAGGGAAGACCGGTGACTCCCCCGCGAGGCAATGCCAAGGCCAAAGGGAAATAGGGGCCCAACTCAGGGTTTTGCTGTGTGTGTGTCTGTCCTAGTGAACACCCACCGCAAAGTTTTCAGGACTGTCGGCAAGAGAGATGTGGTCTTCTTGGCTGGCGGCACCACAGTGTGACTTCAAAAGATGGCGGCCGTCTTGCAGATGTTTTTCTCGCCTCTTCAGCGTGGGTTCGGTGTCTGTGACGTAACAATGGCATTGCTACAGTCTTCTTTTCCCTTAACTCTACTGGAACCGACGCTGAAGGGGGGACATGTATTCACATCTGGACTGTTGCCACTCAAGAGGGACAACGTTCTCTTGCTTCAGCATTAACTGTACACTCTTGTCATACTTGGGAGATGTAGAATAGGATTGTACCTCTACTCTGACCACAGACGGTTTTCTTTTGTATTTAACTGACAATCGGCTGGTCTGTTTTGCTTTAGGATGATAGCACTTGAGTCATTGTTTTTGATGTGGAAAGATTGACGGGGTTTGCTTTGGGCCATATTGATTTCTACCTAGGTACTTGTATCTCTGCTACAAGTTATTAGTGTTATGGTTCATTGGTTTTTGGGGCCATGCTTCAATAGTTCAGAGAAGGATTGTTTTCTCCACATTCTGACAGAAGTATTTAGATTGAAAGTAATGTATGTTGTTAGGGTGACAGTACAGCTCAGAGGATGCAGAAATTGTGCTTTCTTTCTGAGGTGACTCGATAAATTGATACCAGATTAAATAGAAATAGAGTGATGAGAATTTGAAGGAAAAAAAAAAAGATGTTTGTTGGCCAGGTTGCTAAATGCAAAGCATGTCCTGTATGGGAAAGTTGGTTTAAATTGCCTGTTCAGTGTAATTTTAATTGAGTTACACTATGTTCACATTCTTAGACGTCTCTCAGTTTTGTCGGTGTGCATGTTCCCCATAATATTTTCTTCCTCTGAAAACTACTGTAAGAGTTACTGGATGTGTGGAAATGCTAAGATTAATAATGTACATGTTCTTGTGTGAATGTTTAGGGCTCTGTATTACAGGTGTTTGTGGTAGAATTCAAGGGTCAACAGCAGAGTGAAGAATTTGCTTTGGTATCAGTTAAATCTGTGGACATACACCTCCCTGTCACTGCACAGGCCGACAGATACTTAAATGTCCTGCTGTAGCCGTCTTTATTTTGTCCATGTCTGTGTTGTAAAATGTCTTTAATTTGACCAGAATCACAGTGTGTGTAATAGTCACCATTACTACTAACCATTCTTTCTCATCTACATAATTTTGTGTGCTTCCTGGTGAGTGGAAAGAGAAAAACAAAAAAGGTCTACCTTTTTCACCTTGTCACAAGAATTTTAACTTGATCATGAATGTGACACCTGCATAGATCTGTAAACAAGATGTACAGCATGAACTCTCTGTTTGTTTGGGTTTTCCTTTTTTTTCTTTTTTTAATTCTGTTAGCACTACATTGTTTGAACATCTTTGGAGATGGGGAAGTGAATGTGGTGTGAATGTGTCAACATGCTGATTTGATTTATAATTCAACAAGTCTTGTCTTGCACATACTTTTATGTCTCTTCACTCTCAACATGCGTGTAACACACAACCAGTTGTTGTTTCTGTTCTGTATCTGAGTAGCGACTGGAGAGATGGTGTGAAAGGACCAGTGGGCAGGAATACAATACATCCAGTCTGAAATGTATTTGTGATGGAATTCCTGGAAGGCTGTGTGAGCTGCTCAGAAGGAGGTCGCGTGCACAGTGGTCATTTTTCAGCTGTTTCTATTATTTCAGTTAGGTCTTGAATGTCAATGTGATGAATTAAAAAAAAAGTAGTTTTTGTATTGGTATTTGTTTGGGTCTTGTGTCTGAGAGATTGACAATGGTTTCAGTGGAAAGATGTGCAGGTGTTGCTCAAACTGAGCGGACTGATCAGAAGCGGAGAGGGTGCTCTGATTGTCTGTTCCATTTGTGGCATCACTCACGCTGCCCATTCTGGCCACCCATACTCAGACACACCCAGGTATGCCCTCACACAAACAGCTCTGGCTATTAACAGTGACCGATCGATGACATCATTATGAGGCAACTCAATCGAGGAGACGCAGGTCATGTGGGTACGATTGTTTTCCATTTTTTGACAGAAATCAATCCTTTGGAAATGCCCATAGCATAAGTTCTGTCTTATGAAAAAAAAGCATAAAAGGAAAGAAAGGGAGAAAGGAAATAGGATTAAGAAAAAAAAAAGGAAATAGAAAACATGAAGGAAAAACTTGTTTCTCTACCCATGTCAACCCAGCGGAGCAAAACGCCATTTGTTGTCAAATTTGAGCATGCTGACTGTTTCTCAGTCAGATGGCAAACAAACGGAAGCAATCCCTAAGCCCGACCAGGATCCTATTGTTCCCTGAACCCCATCGAAGTTTTTTTTCGTTTTTCAGCAATTGCAGCCATAAAGTCACTTCCATTACAGTCACTGCTGTCTGTTCTGATCCAACGTAATCAAGACACAACCAAAGAAGGCCACTTCTGAGAGAATGATTTGTCAGTCACAAAGCTAGCATGAGTCGGCCTGCCCCTCAAGAGGGCACTCCACGTCCATTTAGTGACAGCTACCAGTAAACTCGCCCATGCTTTAAGGGTGACGAGTAATCTGCTGAATGCCTCTCTCTGCACACAAAGGGGGACGATGGAGAGGATTGGGGGGCAGGAACTCTTTCTTCCCCCAGATTCAAATACTAGTTGGATTGTAATAATTTCACACTTAAGAGAGTTTCCTTACCACTGCTTTATTGTTGAGAATGCTCAACTATATCTGTCGGGTTCTTAACGACATTCCCATATCTTGACAGTTGATCTAAACATTCTTTAAAACTTGAACAAATCCATCATCTGCTGCTTCACTAGATGCATGTACGAGTTGTGTACCCATGCATGTTACATGCAATTCTTTCAGTGAAAACATTATAAGAGAATGGGGGAAAGAGAACCTCCTTGAGATAGCCCCATAGCAAGTTGACAGAGCTCCTATCAAAACGCTAGGACACATGAAGTGACACTGTTTTTTCTTGAGTCCTGCTGCAATCGTCCCTAGGAGCTTGACACACACTCCATACTTGAGAACTCGTTGGCCAGTTGTTGCTGGTAACATGATGTTCTTCCTTCGTATGGAATGCTTCATACAGGCTTTTTTGAGATAGTTTTTGTTATTGATGATAAACGGACTCGGATGGATCTTGCTGCAGACTGGGTGTAGCCAGACAGAAAACAAAAAGCAAACCAAAAGATATGCTCTAAACAGCTGCTGTCTGAACACATTGTCGATAAGGTTTTTATTGTCTGGTAAACAGAAACTTTTGCAAGCGTTAAGTTGAACTGAAAATATTTTATCTGCCTTAAGCCAGCAGCTGTTGGAACAAGCTTAAATGAAAGACAAGAATATACATACCCACACGTATACACACACATACATATATATATACGTGCACACATACATGCATTGCTCATGCTAGTAATTGTTGTTGAACTTTCTAGAGTTCAATAATTAAGGACACAAAAGCTGATAAACCTAAAACATAGTTCTATGCCATCAACCTGTGCAGTGCGTTGTATGTTCTGCCTTTGGCTGCTTTGCAGATCAAAAGAGACCCATGTTCTTATGGGCACGTCTCCTGGTCATCGCATACATGCTGGCACACCCAAAAGCAAGACTACGGGGAATAATCAGTTTTCACTCGCTGCTTTCACACTAACAGCTGATATTATTAAAGACTTCAGGAGGTACAAATGGTTCAGTGTGTATCTTATTAGTAGCTTGGCATGAAAGCGATGAAGATCAAATGAGAAACAGTGGCTGTCGAGGGGGTAATTGGAGGTGGAAATGGAGAGTGGAGGAAGCATAACAAGTCTTTTTTTTTGATAAAGGAGGGGGGAATTCATTTAACTTGAAGCTGGTGCAATACTGATTTAATTTCATGTAGCGTTTTTGTTTTTGTTTTTTAAATTAAAAAAAAGTAATTTACATATTCAGTTAATAAGAATTGTGTATTGACAGCCATGAGGAAAGTGAAGACAAGCCCTTGTCCTGTTCATCACTTAATTCCTTGGGCAGTGATGGGGTTGGGGGGGAAATAATCACTTTGTGTTAAACCACTATCGGAATGAAATACATCAGACAACAAGGAATTGAAAAGCAATGTAAAGGGGAAGCAGTTTGCACGGGAGTGCAGATGGTGGGAGAATCTGGCATTTCTAATTCAGGATTCTGAACCCTGGGGGTTCCAGGAAAACAGGTAACAAATGTGATGGGTGTGTGGAGCAAGGATTGGGTCAGTTGAGAGATGTCCCTGTTCTCCACAAAGGTGGTGACGAAATTTTGAGAACTTCACACACTCTCTACCCTGACAGAGGAGAGTTCCATGTAAATCATGAGTAAAAAAATAATGAAATAGTTACACATTTTACTGAATCACAATGGAGTCGGAACTTGGTTTGCGCTAGATTGCTGGGAAGAGATTCCTGCATTAGAGTCTGTTGTAGAAATAACAGTACCTCTGGCATCATAGTCAATTATTTCAAACTTAATTCTTGGTTCATTTATTGCTGAATACCGTTTAATAAGACTAGTCCTCCATACTACCAGTTCGTCACTGGAACAGAAAAATCGCGCTTCTGATCATGTCTGTGGCTGGCAATAGCTTTCCTTGCTTTTCTGTTGTCTGGGTAACAGTCAGCCATGTTAAAACACAATCACAAAATAACAACTGCATATCACTCTGACGACACTGATCCATTCGATCACTAGGCTCTTTTGCATGTTTTTAAGAACTTTCTCTTTTGCTGCGGCACCATGTTCGTTGCTATTTACACGAGCCAGACAACTTTTCTTAGTGCACGTGCAAACATTTACAACAACAGAGTTACCGGTGAGTAATTTGCTCACGCCAGTTATCTTTGAGAGATGCTAGTGCTTCCTCGGTGTAAGACGTTTGCTTCAGCTCTCCACATTGTAAATCAAAAGTGTACTGGTTAGACTTCCCTGATCGTGGTGGAACAATCTTGTACGGTGGTTTGTGAAAAGTATGTGCCGTGTAAAGTGAAGTCACTTCTATGAAATAATCAATAGCAAGCCTGTAATTAACAGTTTTAATTTATATGGTGCAGTGCCGGAATTAGTTCGGTTTTCGTCATAACTAATTATCATGGACCTCTCTTCCTGGGCTGCACGTGCAACAGGACTGTCCAGTGCGCTGAGAGAGAGAAACACAGGTAGTGTGAAAAAGGATCCGGAAGTCATGGAGGAAAAGACCGAAAGGATGGAGGGGGGGGCGAGGGTAGGAAGGATGGATGACGAAAAGAAAAGACAGAAAAGTTTCTCGAGGCCGGAAAGACAGAAAGGGGCGATGGAGGAAAAAGCTCCCGGCGCGAGATGATGGAAGAGGCCCCCGGAGGGCGGGGGGGGGGGGGGGGGGGGGGATAAAACACAAACAAACACACAACAAAAAAAACCCTCCGACCAAATAAAAAAAAAGGGAAAGAATCAAAGGGAGGTGGATGGAGAAAAAAGACGCGAGGGCAGGAGGGAAGAACAGAACTTGTTATGAAGGGATAGGGGAGGAAAAGAGAGAAGGGATGATGGAGGGAAATAACCGGGCAATATTGGACGGACAAGACGAAGTTAAGATGATAGAGGAAAAGACGGGAAAGACAAGGAAGGGTGATGGAGAGGGCGAGAGAGCCGATGATGTGTGTGGAAAGACAGGAAGGGGGGTACGGATTGCAGTTTTCAGGAGAGGTGATTGACAAGAAAAGACAGAATGCATGGTGATAGCCCTGAAAGGCACGCGGGGGGGGGGGGGGGGGGGGGGGGGGGGGGGGGGGGGGCGGGGGGGGGGGAGGGCGGGGGGGAAAGACGGAATAGCATGGCCCGATAGAAATGCTGGTGATCGAAAGACGGCCGGCGGGATGGGGGTGGGGAGCGAGGATAGGATGGAAAGAAAAACCCGACTGCATGGCCTGCCGATAGAAATGAAAGGGGGTGGGGGCGGGCTGGGGGTGGGGAGCGAGGATAGTGATGGGAAAGAAGAAAGACAGAATGCCTGATGATAGAAATGAAGGGAAGGATGGTGGTGGGGGAGGGGTGTGGGACCGAGGGGATAGTGATGGAAAGAAAAGACAGAAATGCATGGTGATAGAAATGAAGGCCAAAGATGGGGTGGGGGTGGGGAAGCGCGGGATAGTGATGGAAACAGACCGACAGAATGCATGGTGATAGAAATGAAGGAAAGAGGCGGTGGGGGAGGGGGTGTGGGGAGCGAGGATAGTGATGGAAAGAAAGAAGAATGCATGGTGATAGAAATGGAAAGACCGGGGGATGGGGGTGGGAGGCGGGACGGGGGTGGGGTGGGGGCGGGAGGGGGGTGGGGAGCGAGGATAGTGATGGAAAGAAACGACAGAAGAATGCATGGTGAGAGAATGAAGGGAAAGGAGGGGCGGGGGGAGGGGTGGGGGTGGGGGAGCGAGGACTTAGTGATGGAAAGAAAGAACAGAATCCCATGGTGCTAGAAATGAGGCGACCCCGACGGCCAGGGGGAGGCCGGTGGGTGGGGGAGCGACAGGACCGCTGTGTGGAGGTGTGAAAGAAAGACGAGAGATGCAGTGTGATAGCTGCTGAAGGAAAGGACGGGATGGGGGTGGGGCGGAACATGGGGGTGGGGAGCGAGGATAGTGACGGAAAGAAAAAAGAATACAGATGATGAAGAAACTACAGGAAGAATAACAGAAGGAAAGGGGGGGGGGGGGGGGGGGGATAGTGACGGAAAGACAGACGCGAATGTGTGATGATAGACAATACAGGAAGGATAACAGAAAGGAAAGGGGAGGGGGGGGGGGGGATGGTGACGGAAAGACAGACCAGAATGTGGTGATGAGAGAAATACAGGAAGCGAGACGGGGGGGAAGGAAATGGGAGGGGAGTGGTGGGGGGGCGCGAGGCGCGCGCCTGGTTGCACGGCCCAAGACAGACGAATGTGTCCCCAGCCCGCCCCGAAATGGGTCAGGAAGAATAAAAGAAGGAAAGGGGAGCCCACGGGGGGGGGGGTGGGGGGGAGGAGGCCTGCGCGAGGATGTGCGGCAGGCCGGACGACCGCCTGCGTTGCTGCTCGCACTCGGGGATTCCAGCAGGCCCGCGGTGGGGGGGTTTGTGGTGGGTTGGTCCCGCAGCCCGCAGGCCCGCGGGTTTCTCTTTTGGGGGGGGGGGGGGGGGGGGGTACTACCCAGTCCAGACGGGCTCGTTGGCGGGGGGGGGGGGGGGGGGACGGAAAGGACGCGAAAGTGCTGGCCCGTTTGGGGGGGGGTGCGGGGGGATCCGTAGAAATACAGAAGAATAACGTGAAGGCCCGCGGGGGGGGGGTTCGCCCGCGGCTCGTGCGGCGGCCACACGAGGATGGTGACGGACAAGACCGATCAGAATGGGTACTGCTGATAGAATTACAGGAAGAATAAAGAAGCCACACACGCGGGGAGGGGGGTCTCGGGGGGGAGCGGAGGATAGTGAGGAAAGAAAGCCCTGCGTGATGATGAGAAGAAGCCGAGATTAACAAAGGAAAAGCCCGGTGGCCCTACGCCGGTTGGGGGGGGGGAGGGGCGCCGGGGGGGGGGGGGGGAGGGGCGAGGATAGTGATGGAAAGAAAGGGGGGGGGGGGCCGATTTTGCCTAGGATGTTTTAGAGAAGGGGGGGGGGAGCGAGGATAGGGATGGAACAGAAAGATGGACTGTAGATGATGCACTACGGGACGAATAAAAGAAGGGAAAGGCCGGGGAGGAGGGGGGGGGGGGGGGGGGAGCGAGGATAGTGACAGAATGTCTTTGTGATAGAAACACAAGAAGAATACAAAGAAGTGAAACGACGTCCCTCCACTACCTCCTTCCCTATGGGGGGGGGGGGAGGAGAGTGATGGAACCGGCACCCTCGTCACAGAATGATGAGATAGAACATCCAAGCCGCACTAAAAGAAGGATAAGTTACTTGTTGGGGTGTGAGTGGGGGGGGGGGGGGGAGGATGTGATGGAAGGAAAAACAGAATGCATGTGGATAGAAAACAAGAAGAATAAAAGAGGACAAGACGGGGGAAGGAAGGGGAGGCGTGGGGCGGGGGCGCGCCGGCACGGGGGGGGGGGGGGGCTTGGGGGGTGCGGACCTCTTGGGGCGGGTAGTGATGAAAGAAAGACCGAATGCATGGTGATAGAAAAACAACAGTAAGAATGACCGTGATTAAGACGTGGGGGTCAGGGGGGACCAAAAAAGGGTGGGGGCGGGAGGGAGGACTAGCTCCCTGGGATCGAAAGACAAAATCATGTATCGCATAGGCAATACAGAGAAAACAGAAGCCAGGGGACGACCCCGGGAGATTGGGAGCTAGGATGAAGCACGAACCAGCAAGAACAGACAGAATGCATGAGGATAGTGAAACACAATGATCACTCAATGGAGAGGTGAAGCGAGAAAGAATGACAGAATGGACAAGACGGAAAGACGAGGAGGTGGCAGGTGGGGGATGGAGGGTGCTCAGACAGCCATGACCTGTGACGGAGCAGAAAGCGAAGAATGTGTGATGGTAGATTTAAAAGAAAGGAACAGAATAACCGAAGGCAAGCAGATTTTATCGAGAGAATGGGTCGGTGCAGGTAAAGCTATTCGTTCCCCTGTTAGGGTTCCCTACCGGTATCCAACCTATTCACGTATCAGCTAGCAATATGAACAACTTTGTAACGAATCGATCATTTTTTTTTTTTCGGCCCCCAAGAGACAGAGCGGCGGTATATTTTTTCAAACCTTGTTTACATTTTACATTGAAAACAGGAACGGATTAAAGCCTGTCCTCGAAAGTGTGTGTGTGTGTGTGTGTGTGTGTGTGTGTGTGTGTGTGTGTGTGTGTGGTGTGGTGAGTGAGTGAGTGAGTGAGTGAGTGTGTGTGTGTGTGTTGTGTGTGTGTGTTGTTTGTGTGTGTGTGTGACTCATGACTTTGGGCAAGTTCTCCTGTTATCCCGGAACGGAATGTACTACTTCTTCCATCCTGAAGATAAGAAAATGAAGTTTGTTACCTAGGGGTAGGCCTGTAACATCCAAGTGGTTTATCGAGGTCGGCATGAAATGGAAAGCGCCCATAAGGGAAGAGTAAATGACCTTGAAAAGGCGTGTCTCTGGGACGTTTTGACTTACGACCGCAGTATGAAAAAGGGTTAAAATTCAACGTCGGGAAGAAAAAGAAATAAAAAGAATGTGCACATGTGCGCGCGCGCGCGCGCGTGTGTGTGTACATATAGATAATGTGTGTGTGTGTGTGTGGTGTGTGTGGTGTGTGTGTGTGTGTGAGTGTTTGTTGATAACACATCAGAGAGAGAGAGAGAGAGAGAGAGAGAGGGGAGAGAGAGATGAAGATGCAAGAGAATTTTAACCCCCAAACGTAGTTTTATCACACTATTAAAGGGGCTGCACAGAGGAGAGAGAGACGAGAGAGAGAGAGAGAGAGAGAGAGAGAGAGAGAGAGACAGGACGAGAGACGAGGAGAGAGGAATGAGAGGAGAGAGACAGAGAGAGAGTGAGAGAGGACACAGACAGACAGACAGAAGACAGAGACATAGAGACATAGAGATGCAATCCTAAGAAACTTACCCAAGCGCCGTTCTATCATTCTGTTAAAGCAGCAGCTGCTTAAACAAATGTATTGATAACTTTTCAAAAATTTTGTGTTGTCCCACCTTTTGTGCCATCTCGGCAGCTTTGCACCTGCGCCGCTCATTCCGAGTCCCCCGTCCACAGCCACAGCCCGGCCCGCCCCCGCCGCAGCCTCGGCACCGGCAGTCCACAGGGAGCAGTCATGTCAAGCCGTCAAGGGGCAACCCACCGGAGGAGACACTGCAGTAAGCCCCCTACTGACGACAATAATATAGCGTCCTCGCAGAGCCGGCGTGCGTGAGCGCTCCCTCCGGAGGGCGCCACCACGTCCAAAAGACAGCCCCTAATAACTTGCCGACAACCGGTGACCCCAGTAGAATCAAACCAAAGCCACGTGAAGAGGACATCAAAACTGAGGTCACCATGACAGCAGGGCATGACAGGCCACAGAATTTACTTACCAACTCACTTAGGCCCATTGCTCTTGCCAGAGCATATGCCATCAACATCTGCCCGCCAACGACCACGGTCCTGGACAATCTTTTCTAATTCGCCCCAGCTGTAACCATCTGCCTGGTGTCTGCTTCCAGGTCCCGCATCTAGGTGTTCTTGGTCTTCCTCGCTTTCTCTTGCCTTGAGGATTCCAGGTCAGGGCTTTTCTGGTGGTGGTGTCGGGGGGGGCTTTCGGAGTGTGGCCTACCCACCGCCATCTTCTTTTGCCGATGTCTTGCTCTGCTGGCAGTTGGTTACATCTTTCCCACAGCTCTTTGTTGCCGATTGTCTCTGGCCAGTGATGTGGAGGATCTTTCACAGGCAGCTGATAACGATGTCTGCAGTTTTTAAATGGTGGTTTTTGTGGTTCGCCAGGTCTCTGATCCATATAAGAGGACAGATTTGACGTTTGAATTGAAGAGGCGGATTTTCGTCCTGGTGGTGATTAGAGCCACAGAATTTGAGATTTTCTTTTTTTTTATGCTGATCGATGAGAATGAGGATAATGAAAATTTGCTGCGGATTTCCATTCCGTTTTTTGAGACTGCATGACAGGGCTGTACTCTACGCTTACTTTCATGATATATCCCGGCATATCAACCAGGCCCGAGAGATACAGACTCCTGTGGTGTTGGTCAGGACATTTGAGCAAGACTGTCAGAGACGCATCCAATCAGTGGATGGAACTCGACTGTGTGATCCCAGTCGGGAGTTCCTGACACTAACCACTTCGCCACGGCCGCCGGGGACAATCTTTTTTATTGTTCGAGATAAACGGTAATACAGAAGGATCGAATGTTGCAGACTGAACTGAACAGTGTATGTGTCGTATAGTATAAATAGCCGTCTGGGACGGATCCGGATTATCCTGCCCTGCAAAACTGCGAACAGAAGGTAAAAGAAATTCCTCTGGACACTTTCTGGTAAGTATGACCAATTTAGTTTCGGCTGCTGTATGAGATGACGCTGAGGGAAAACGTTTTAATATGCCAGAGAAAGTGATACAAATATGAGAGAAGAATGACAGCGAAACAGTTAAAATGTTATGGAAAGAATAACATGGAGGTGTCGGTAAAGTTTGATTGCAGTTTCTGGAATGACTTTTTCGCCATGAAGGGTGCCTTGTTATCCTCAGATGTGTATTCTTGCTGGCGCTTATGCCTCGGTGTTCTTGACCATGTTCTAGGGAGCTGCTGCGATGACAGAGAGGTGTGTGTGTGTGTGTGTGTGTGTGTGTGTGTGTGTGTGTGTGTGTGTGTGTGTGTGTGTGTGAGAGAGAGAGAGAGATCGAGAGAGAGAGATGGAGAGAGAGAGAGAGGAGAGAGAGGAGAGAGAGAGAGAGACCCAAGTCCTAGTGTGACCAAGGTTTGATCAGAATGCTAAAATTACTGAGTTCTCTGTGACACAGAAAGTGTTTGATGTGAGAGAGAGAGAGAGAGAGAGAGACGGGAGAGATGGAGAGAGAGAGACAGATAGACAGACAGAGACAGAGACAGAGATATAGAAGATACACTGACAGTTTGAGAGAGAGAGAGAGAGAGAGAGAGAGAGAGAGAGAGAGAGAGAGAGAGGAGAGAGAAGAGAGAGACAGAGAACGGACAGAGAGAACTGGACAGTTGAGAGGCAATGAGAGAGAGGAGAGGAGAGGAGAGAGAGAGGAGACAGACAGACAGACAGAGGAGAGATGGAGAGATCGACAGAAGATGCACTGACAGTTTGAGAGAGAGGACAGAGAGATGGATAGCTGACAGGTAGATGCACTGACAGTTTGGAGAGAGAGAGAGAGAGAGAGAGAGAGAGAGAGAGAGAGGAGAGAGAGAGACTCCTTTGGCTTATTAAACAAATTTCTGGTTCTTTTTCGATCGGTGTGTGTGTGTGTGTGTGTGTGTGTGTGTTGGAAATGCGGAACACCATTCCTCTCCACATTCTCGCGACTGATCAGTAATTACTAAGGGCTCAATTTACTGACTGACGTCACCCTACCCCTACCCCCACCCCCATCCCTAGCACCCTTTACCACGGTGGCGAAGGCAGGCACATCCACTAACGTTGATGATGATTGGCTACAGATAGATCACCGGACGTCTATTGACCAATCACCAAGATGAAAACTGTTGCTGAGGCCTGATTCTGCTCGCGGCCATCCTCACCGTGGACCATGGCAACGGATGAAGGTCAGATGCACCTCTTCCCTCCCCCCCCCCCCCCCCCCCCCCCCCCCCTTTGCCCCCTTTGCCCACTACTCAGTTTTAAGGTTATCAGTTTTGCATGTTGGGAACTCATATGTAAAATTAATGCTCCCTTTTAAATAAATAATAAAAAAAATGTCAAGATGGAGTTGTTCATGTGTCTCTTAAAAAAACAGAAATTTGATATGCTATTTTTAGTGAAAATGCGAATAGAGGAATACGCCCTATGTAGCCAAAACTAACAATCTCTGAATGTGAGTAGGGGGATGTGTAAAAGCTATAGGCTATGTTTGACTTAGAGCTAAACCAAACAAAAACTTGATCGAGAGAGAGAGGAGAGAGACGAGGTAGAGAGAGAGAGAGAGAGAGAGGCTTGGATGTCCATGTCAGCAATTACTAAAGCCCTCAAACAAGGAAGCATGCATGAACAAATCTCTGTAAACAATCGCTCACGTCACCCCACCCCACTTCTCTCCCCATTCCTCTGTTCCCTCCACTCTTAACACACACGCGCGCACACAGCCACACGACAGCGGATCATCCTCACAATTATCTCTTGGTTTAAACAAAATCACCAGTTGTTTCTTTCCGTTTCTATCACCTGATATGCATACATGCTTGTGATAAGAAATTTGCAGATCTGCTATTACGTTCTCACTACCGCATAACTCAATATTCGCAATACTGCGGAACCTCGCTAAAGGCTCGAACCCTCCTCAGCAAAGACAACTCCAACCAAGGCGTGCCAGACTCCCGGGTCTGTCTTCTCGGTCTCTCCTTAGTCTTCCAGACAAACCCATCCAGAGCAGCCATGGTCAAAATGGAGGCTGAAGCCCTCCTCAGCAAAGGCAACACCAATTACGGCGTCGCAGAGTCCAAAAAAGTGCACGAAAAGCAAGCCTTTTCAGTCCCTATCTATTTTCCTTCTCTCTTTTTTTCTTCTTCTTCTTCTTCTTTTTTTTTTTTTTTTTTTGCCTTTGCCAGGGAAAAAAAAAAGATTTTGAGAGGTGTGTGTTCTTCGCCAGTTTTTTTTTTTTTTTTCACGTCTAGATACTATCATCAGAATATCGACGTTGAGAGTGTCTGCCGGGTTTGTCATTGCTTGTGTAGTGCAGTAGTTTTGATAAAGTGGCGTCAGAACTGGGATGGAAAGGCAAAAGATATGGAAGGGTGTTATAGTGCACTTTGTCGCCCCTCCCCCACCTCGCGCGCGCACCCCCCCCCCCCTCCCCCCTTGAAGGAATTTGGTTGGAAGATGAGAAACCACCCCTTCTAAAAATTTGTACAAAGGAGACCCCCCCCCCCCCCCCCCCCCCCCCCATTTTCTTTTCCTTGAAATAAAATTTGGAGGAGTGTGCAATGTTTTTGTAAGCAGTCAGTACCAATTCAGGCTGGCCCCCCAACCATGCAAAATCAAAAATACCCCCATCCACCGGTTTCACACAAATTTGAAAACAACTCCCCCTAACCCTCTGTAAAACTTGGGAAGACTGAAGTGACGTTTATATAAGCTATTTCACATCAGACTGTCCTTCCCTTCCCCAACCAAAATGTCAAAAAGGAAGACCCCCCCCCCCCCCCCCCCCCCCCCCCCCCCCCCCCCCCCCCCCCCCCCGAGCATTTGGGCCCACCCCCTACCTTTTTTTGTTTTTTTCAAAGATGTGGAAAATTGCAGTGATGTCATATGATGGAGGTCTTGCCACCATGATTATTGCCATTATACTTATAGATTAGTTCCATGATGTTGATGATGATTTCGTTGTTGTTGTCACAGACGAAGCTTACGCGGCGCTTTTCCCATCTGCGAACCTGGAAAGAAGTCGCAGGAAACCAATGTGGTGTGTGTACTGCTCCTGCCTACCTAATGCTGACATCCCTTGTGGCGCCGACAGTGTTTGCTGTAACTAACAGCAGTGGACCAACCACGGGCTGCACCTCACCTGTTTCAGTGCAGTCCAAGCCTAAGGGGGAGAGAATTGCGCCCTAGGGAGTCTATCAGCTTCAACAAGTCGTCATCGCTTTTTTTTTTTTTTCATCATCATTATGACCTGGAAATACTTTACTCATTTCTGTTGAGATAAGACATTACTTCTGTAAGACAGATATGTGATTATGGTTTGGAGGCTATTACGACACCCAAATAAGAGTCGAAAGGAATGAAAGCATGATAGCATCAAAGTAAAGTGAGTGATCAAAAGAGTTAATGATGGCAGTTATAACCTCGTTCTGCACTTCAGCAAAGCAACCTTTAATAGGTCCTAGGTTACGTAATGATACCAGCAACAGGCACAAGAGTTAACAGTTGCACTTTTCATTGTGACAAAAAACAAAAAACAAAAACAAACAAAACAAAAACAAAAAAGATTGTCGTAAGGTTTTGAAACTGCTGAGTTCCCATAGTTTTCACTTGTTGATCTGGTAGTAGTGAACACCCTGTGTGCATGTATCTCACGGCTTCGAAGACGAAAAGCTAAATAAAGTTTGAGAAAATGATTTGAAAAGCGTTTTGTTCACTTGTGGAATCATCGGCGGGTGATTCTATGTCCTCACGATTGTCTCTTTGACTGTATCATTCTTTTGTTCCAAGTCTGCATCAGTTTACGTTTCTTTGCGCATTTGTTGATTTGTGTTTATTTCGCCCCCCCCCCCCCCCCCCCCTTCAACACCAAATCCTCCCACTGTCCCCCCCCCCCCCCCACCTTCAACACCAAATCCTCCCACTGTCCCCCCCCCCCCCCCCCCCCCCCCCCCTGAAGAAGATTGAAAACTGAACAACTGGAATATAACTGGGTTATTGATCGATTCCAGTCTTCTTGACAATCACGACAGCATTTCAAACTGCTGTCTTTCTTCTTTGAAATGACCGCATCAAACACAGCTATGTCCTGTGTGTATGGGAGTACGCACCACAGACAGCAATTCCTTAACATGGTTAACTGGAAAGTCGTAACAGTGTGTGTGGATCTGAAAACCCTACACAGATGATCGGAGCAAGGGGCATTATGCCTTGGGCTCAGAAACATTTCCCTGCTCTCTTTTCCTAGGTTCTTGCAAATAGTACATTTTGACACCAACAGAAAAGACATGCGCATGTCGGTTAAAAACATAAAACATGAAGTCAAGTAATATGGGATTGGAAAACACAGAGAAAAATGTTAAGACCTTGCATAACTCATCAAATGTTGAAGTTTGTGGTGTATAAGTGTGCACTGTTTGAAACATGGGAGCAATGCATATGAGGTTGTCACAAGGCAGTCCTTCTGAAGACATTGCGCTGTGGTGAAGTCACTTCAGCTTTTCTATTCCAGCATACCCAAGGCACCACCCTGGAAGCCCATCGCTCTGATCATCTGTCTTGGGGTTTTCGCTGGGAGGATTTGGTGTTGGAGGGTGGAGGGCAAAGGGACTACACTAAGTATAGTGTAATGCCTTCTAGTGGGTGCCTGAGGTTGGTTGCTCTCTGTTGCATGCTGGTGCTGGGCTTGTGACATGAACCTAGATGTGGCTCTGTATGGGCCGTCCTGAATAAGCCGAGGAGGACTGAAGTCTGCTGGCGATGGAAGCACGGAAAAGAAATAACAATAAACAAAGAAACAAACAAACAAAAGAAGAACAAAAAGAAGAAAAGATAGTTCCTTCATTCTCTCTGATTATCGAGACATCTTCACACACACACACACCACAATACACACACATCACAACCCACAAAATCCAAACAACAAAGAAGCAAGAAAAACGTTCACTCTGTATACATTTTATTTCTTTTTTTTTTTTTGAATTGTTGTTGTAGTTGTGTCAGTACCATGCCACAATCTACAGGCATGCTTTGGGCCCTGACTCTACTTCCGTCTAGCACCGCACAAAGTTTTGGTGCTACACTTCATCCCGTCAGGCCAGCCAAGCATCCCTGCTTCATGACATGGGTAATGCCAACATGATTTCCCAATGCTCATCAAGATGAGGAAATCTTACATTCATGGACAGTCAGATCGGGAGATGAGACGAAAGAAATAACAGAAGTGAAGTGTGTGATGACGATGAAACTACGATGAATTTGTGCGAACAAGGTAATGATAAATACGACTTATCATATCTATGACGAGATTTCAATTTACCCACAACCCCACAAACACAAAAGAATTTTAAAAAACGAAGGCTTGGAACTCCAAAGAGCAGTTTTCAACATAATAAACAAGCAGACTGGACATGTCATGTTTTCTCATGCTAACGATTGTCAAACAAGACCTCCACAAACAAACCTCCCAGGCGATTACATGAACTGTAAAATGTATGCTTATTTGTGTCTCACATCAGCGCTTAGGCTGGACAGAAGAAGCACGTAACATCATCTGGGTTTTATTCTGCAAAATGTTATCTTTTCAGAATACTCTCCTCTGTCCCCTGAGTCCCATATTTTTAAACAAAATTTTGAAATTTTGGTGTGCGTACCCTTGCTAACATACAAAACCAATAATGGACATGAACCTAAACCATCTCCTTCTTGAAGGTCACAACACAATGAAAATCCACTTGTCTTGTTGTGTCTGACAGTCTATTATGTTCAAAGCTGTTCCTTTGAGCGCCGCCCTGTTTTTCCCACACAAACTCACAATCAGAGACGACACACAGAGGGACTTTGACTGGACTATTAGCACCACACATATTGCTTTGCGTTATCCTTGGTTCCCCGTGTAACACACGTCTTATCCTGACCCTACAGTCACAGGACAATTCACAGCCCACACTGAACAACACAAACAGCAACTCAAAGTGAAGGCCTTTGCAGACTGGGGGATTTCCCTTTTTCAAAATGGATGTATAAGGTGTGATTGAAAAACAATTAAGGAAATAAAAACCTGCTGATCACACAAAAAAAAATCAAAACCATTTCATGCAGGAAAAACTCCAAATGTTTGCAAATGAGACCTGTTCCTTTAACTAAATCATGATTGAAGCCCAAACTTAAAAGGAAGCTGTACAAGCCCAAAACAAAGTTAGCGCTCACTTTCGTAAAAGCAAATTAGTCTTCGAAGTGTATTCATTTTAAATTGCCTTTGAAAAATTTATTCATTCTACACTATTATCGAAAAATCTTTTACATTCTATGTTATCAGCAAAAAAATCTATCACGCAGCACCATTTCCACAGAAACACACCTGGAGCAACAGTCTTTCACATGCCTAAAATCACACAGAACAATTCACATTGCACCTAGTTATTATTATTATTTTTTTTTTACATCAAGCTTCATTGTATCCTTTCCAGCTGCTTCACTTTCATTCCACATCCATGTTGTGCTCAATTTGAGGAGCTAAGTGATTGTTCGTTCTCTGTTTTCACTGTCTTCAATGTTGTTTGTCTTACCTCATGAAGACCAAAGAGGCCAAAACGTGTCATGTTTCGTCTTGTCATTTGTTTGTCTCTTTCATTCGACGGAACAATTAATTTTCTTTCAGGTTAATTTGCCTGGTTATTATTTCCCTTTAAAAACATCTCATGTCATGGCCCAGCGTTAACAAGTCTCTCCTTTATACTCATAACAAACACCTGCATTATTAACACCAATCCTGTATTTTTTCTTCACACATCAGATTTCTATGGTTTATTTATCTGTAAATTCACCTGCCGTCCAGACAGATAAGTAAAACCGTCTGTATCACCCACACTTTTATATATATATATATTGCTCACAATGCAAAAGCATGCTAAAGGAATGCTGAAACTCACAATAATGAAAGACTACCATGGAACTGATGACAGTTTTAAGGTTTGTTACTGGCATGACATTAATTACAGCCATGACATTAATCACTACTTTGAGGTCACATTACAATGTGATTAAAGAAAAAAAAAAACATGCCAAATACACAGACTAACCAAAACATCCAATGGACATTTCAAAAAACACAAATATGAAACTGTTTAGCCCTACCCAGCACTCCCGCTTTACATCATAGAAAAGGGGACTGACCCTCATCTTTGGCAGCCCAGTCAACTGGGCGTCACACGGTGTAACCCACACACACCCTCTCCTCTGTCCCCCTCTCCTCTTTCTCCTTCTCTTTCCTTCACAGAAATTGGTGTCTTTTGCAAAACTGGATCCGAGTGCAGCATGCAAAAAAAACTATAGTTCTTTGGTGTGTTTCTTCTGTGTACAAGTACCTCCAGTTAAACTTAAAAAAGAAAAAAATCAGAATTACAGGCAGGTGTGACACAAAAATTTGACTACTTTCCTTTAAAAAAAAAAAAAAAAAGAAAGTGTGTTTGTTGATAATAGCAAACATGCATGCGCATGTGTGTGCGCCATGTGGTAGTGGTGGTAGTGATATGATGGGAAGTGGCATTTCACTCATAAAATCTGTAGACGCTATTTCCACCTCTTTTCTTAAGGAGCGTATTCTCTGCTGTGACTTTATTGACCAATTAAGTCGGTCATGAGATGATCCATCAATTAAGTCTGCCTTATTCACAAAATTAGCATAGTCTGTTAGAGGAATGTGGAGACAAAAAAAATTTCTGCCCTGCTTTGCACAGATGCTGTTCCTATACCTTCTTGTCCTTCTGCCAAGTTTTCGTAACAAACTCTTCGCAAAACTGTAGACAGTATCATCTCCAACCAGCTCCTAACCAAATAACATCAAACTCTTTACAAAACTGCAGACAGTATCATCATCACCCAGCTCCTAACCAAATAATGCCGTGACTAACATCAAGCTCTTTACAAAACTGTAGAAAGTATCCTCTCCAACCAGCTTCTAACCAAATAATGCTGTGACTAACATGAAGCATGTGCAGACAGACAAAAGGCCAAAACCCAGCTTTACCTCCAGTAGTAAGACAATAAGCAACAAGTATAATACTCAAAAGAAATAAGGACCATGCTGTATGTCCTGTGCTTATGTTAAAAAAAACAAACAAAAAAAAAAAAAACCCAAAACCTCAAAACTGAACTATTCACATGTGACCAAAAGTGGCATACAAATGTGATCATTTTCAATGAAATTTAAAAAAAAAAAGTCATATCAATGTGATTCTGGTGCAAATTGTCAAGCGATCCACTTAAAAAAACAAACAAAAAACTATTCTCATGCGAATTTCTCTGGGGATCCATTTTCAAAATGATGAAAACAGTGACAATTTCCAGTTTCATAAGCAACTATGCCTTCACTGAAAGACTAGAGTTTCTCATGGGTAGTTGTGATATTCAAAAAGCAAACTTTATCCTTGGTCTGTCATACACTGTATAGTTCACTCCTGTACCCATGTTGTGCTCTGGTCACTGAAACTGGGCTGAAAAACAACACAACAACAACAACAAAACCCACCAAGCCCTTAGCTATATCAGTGAATTTAAGTGGTCCTTAGATTTTTTTGAGTGGTATACATGTATAAGCAAACCAAAAAACACATGAAACTTGAAATGAATTACACTTCTGCCCCCCCCCCCCCCCCCCCCTTCCTCCGTAGATATTAATTACAAATCTTCTTTCCCTTTAATGTCAATCTTTCTCTCCCTGTATGGCCCTTGCAGGTATTCTTCAGGCACCTCGGTGCTGGCATCCTCTTTCTTGAAAATCCCTTATCCTTGAACAGCTGGTTCAGCCCCTTCTGGTCGTAGATACTAAGGTCGATACGCTGCAACACACATGTATGCACATGACACACACAGTAGGAGTCCTGATGGAAATACTGTTTGATTTGGACAAAATGGGGGAAAGAGAGAGAGTAGGGGAGGGGAGGGAGGGAGGGGAGAGAGAGAGAGAGAGAGAGAGAGAGAGAGAGAGGGGGGCTGGAAGAAAGTAGGAGCAGAGAGAGAGAGAGAGAGAGAGAGAGAGAGAGAGAGAGAGAGAGAGAGAGAGAGAGAGAATGTGAGCACATGTGTACACAAACATCATATGCACACATATCCCCCCACAACACATCTCAAGCTCCTTAACCACAAAAAAGACACATTTTTACTAAAGAACTGGAAACTGGGAAACTATCATTCCGACAGCCGACTAACCAAGCAGGAGTGTACACAACAATAACCCATACACATGACTGATCAACTTCTGATAAACCCAAAGGTTTTGACCAATGAAAACAGTTTTAACTTCCAACTGATGAGCAGGATGAGCATGCAAAAAACAACAAAAAAAAACAAACAAAAAAAACAACAAAAAAAACACCCTGGAGACGCTCACATGCGAACCGATTTGTATTCACCCACCCAAAGCAACACACAAGCACTCCACCTTGGCCGCAGGCTAGACCCCCCCCCCCCCATTTCTCCTTCTTGCCTACTCCTCTTTGACCTCTTCCCTGCTTGCCCCGTGTCTATTACAGGGTTGTTTTCACGATCTTGTCCCCCAATAACCGTGTCTACTACGGGGTACTTATTACTTGATTACATTTGCTTTTATCATACTAATGACCAGCAAAATCAAATTATTATGATACCACATCATAGCACAGGGTATAAGAAAAAAAAAAACATGCAAAAAATCTAAGAGATATCTCAATAAATGAATGAGTAGTGAACAGATGAGTGAACCTACAGCAATTTGGCCTGGCACTCACCAATACAGAAAAGCTCTTATACCGTGCTGGGAAAAGGTTTTTAAAGCAGTCACAGCTTGCAACAGCTTGAAAGCTAGGTAACCCGAGACAAGGACAGAAAGGGAGATGGAGGAAAGGTGAGGGGGGACAAAAATACATCAACAGA